>CM074961.1:11670429-11680738 GCA_037577455.1 Pangasius macronema
TTTATTATTGTCTATACAAAAAAAATGGAGATAAATTAATAGTTTCCATATGGCAACACCATGCAGTAAAGGGCTAAGGGTGTAACTCATCACACAAACTGCGCCTGGAACCACCGAAAAAAGTCTGAGGATCGGGTTTAAAAGCTGCCACAGATAATTAAAAGACTTGGGACTAGAGGAAATGTAACCTCAGTACAGAAGACATAAATATGTTAAAGGAAATTCTCACTAAATAAAGAACAAGTCAGTGGTGACTGATATGACAATTAGTTTTACTCTAATAACAAGACTGGTATGAACAGAATAATCCACTTTGCGTAAGTCTAGTATTCCGTTTTTCTTGTAGCGTTTTAAAAATTGTACCTGGAAAATAAAGTGTACCTGGAAACACTGGCTATACGAAACAAGCCTGCTGTAAAGCATACCAAAATCCTGTGCAAAAGGAATATACTGCATAATCAGCCACACTTCCTGGTTATCTATACCTTTTTGTGTTGACGTCAACATAAACTGCATATGTAGGTTTTTCACACCTTAATTTTGCTTGAGAATTGTTGCAAACTGTTCAGTACGTCTGGCCCTCAGTGCCAGTGCACTCCAAACTGCTGTAATATTTAAAAAAAAAAAAGAACGACGGATGTTTTTGCATGGTAGGATTGTGTGTGATCACGGTATGATCATGGTATGATCAGCACGAACATTGATGAAAGGTGAAAACTTTACTGAGTCAACAGTACTGTACAGTACTGACTAGATGCTTTTTTATAATCTGTGATATCCAGTTAGCTTATTATTCTTACAGGAAGTTGTCAGGCTTTGTAGCGCCAACATCATTAGGGGCTTTGGTTATCTGTGTCCTTACAGCGCTCTGACATTTCCGCAGTCCCCATCTGGGACCTCTACATTGTACCCTTTGTGCTCATTAATTCTCCATCAGAATCTCACAAACATGAAAAAGCAAAGAGAAGAGAAATATGAGAGAACAGAATGTGTTAGGGAGGAGCAGTTCCTGTAGGATGGGTTGGATGGAGAGTTTGTGTATTGTGGCATTTCACTTTGTTCCCTTCCAGAGAACTCACAGCAATGATGCAATTCTTCAAACAGAAGAGATTGAAATTTGATATGTTTCTTCATATTCAAAAATCAATAAATAATAAATGACCTAGCAGCAGGTATGGACTCTCCAAAACCCTACACACACACACACACACACACACACACACACACACACACACACATACATACATACATACAATTCACTTATATAGTCTTATTGTAAGCAAAGTTAAAATCATGATAATGATTAAAATGTTTGATGTAAAATTCAAACTAACATGTCTGGGTGTACAAGATTTTCCAAAAATATCTTCTGAGATGTTTTTTTTTTCTTAATTTTAGTCATTATTTGCTTATCTGCTACACCTGATGCAGCCCATCAAGGGCCACAAGGCTTAAACATTTAAAGATATCAAAGGGAAAAGCTTCCCATACTAAATTCCTTTATCTTTTTGCTTAATTCTTGCTAATTTCCTGACCAATGTTTTGTTGTTAAGACCATTAAAAGCTTAATATTTTGCCATTTTGGGCTTGGCCCTTTTTTTTTTTTTCCCAAATGCAGGATATTAAGTGCTCAGTATGTGAAAAATATGGTCAGTCTCTGGCCATAACTCAAATTACATGAACCTGTTATCAATATTTTGCAAAGTTTTAATGGGTTTTCCACAGTAATAACCTCTAAACTTTGTGCTAGCTTTACAATCAGGTTCTGTGAAAAACAAGGTCACTTTGCAATTGATTTCAAAGGCTCCTAAAGATATTCAGACACATCGTGGTACAGGAAGACTTTCAAACAGTTGGAAAATATAGCATTATGCACCTGCAGAGGTGAAAACACCTACAGTACATGGCACAGGTCCCTTTTTAACACGGTCACACCTTTATAGCACTCACCATACACGAAGAGCACATATTCAGCATGGTTGGTGCCCAGATGATTGCTGGCTTCGCAGCGGTAGGTGCCATTGTCCGTTTTATTTAAAGATATGAAAGTGAGATCTCTGCCGTCCACAATCATTCGGTCCAAGTCTGGCAGTTTGCCTCCATCTTTTGTCCATTTCACTGGGTCTGGCCTGAGAAACATGCCGAAAATGAAGGAAGGGTTTTTTTTTTATCTGATTTTGGAACCTCGTATGGAAATGAGGTGTCTATAACAAGGATAAAGTGATTCTTCAACCAAGCACACTTACTGGGCCTAATTTGTCAATGTTTTGTGTTCAAAAGCTCCAACAAACATGCATAAGTTGATGGGGTCATCTCTAAATTACCAAGTATATTCATAGCACAGCTGATTTACATTTACTGACACCTACAAAACCATAAATGGTGAAATGGTGTTTGTTGAGACAGTGTGAAAGACTTACGATGGGTTTCCGTTAGACACACATTCCAGTTTGAGAACATCTCCTTCTTGTGGGAGTGCTTGAGAATGCCTGATCTCCACATGAGGGGCATCTGCATGGACAGACAGCTTCTTAGCCAGTGAAAAACAGACCACTGTATAGGTATATCCATAACACAAACCATCCTCTATACCCTGATAATAAAGTATAGCTATAACACTTCATTTTTACCATATGGCTGAAGAGAAAATCCTACTAAAATATTGACCATGACTTTTCTTTCTATGCGGTTCAATTCAAGAACAGCACTGATTCTGCGTCAGACAGAACGCTACATGAATCTACAGAAGGAGAAGTGAAAACAAGGTTGTCATGCTACTTTGTTAGTGAATTTTCTAAAGAACCAACTGTGAAAAAGGACAAACAAATTTGTACAGTCTGGCTAAAATATTCCCTGCACTTTACAACATTCACAATTTTACATTAATGTTTACAGTATGTAGCAGACAGCCTTATCCAGAGCGACTCACAGAAGTGACCCACACCTCTGCAGAGAATGAATTTTATACCCACCAATTTTGGAAACTCCAATCTTTATATATTTAACCGCTCACGACAGAAATGGGTCCAAAAGCTTTCTAAAAATATTAATTTAATGCCATCGATAGTGTTTCTCATTGTGGTGACTACAACATTTTCTCCTCTATGATTTCTCCTCTCCTCTAATCTATAAATTAACAGCATGGGGATCCTGAATGGCGCAACAGAAAAGTGTTCACCCTATTGTCGGATGATCATGATTTCGAATTCCGATGATGCCACAGCCATCTGTGGACGGGAGTGAAGGGAGCAAAATTGGGAAGGGATGGCACACTCTCTCCACTGTCAATCACAGTAAAAATCATGGGTGTCTGTGCGTTCATGTATGTGGAAGATTTTCCTTTGAGGGTCTTACTCTGCCCTGTGACGCTGCATGAGTATCATTCTCAGAAGAAGCATGTGTTGGCCTTCGCTCTTCCTGGTTGGTAGCTGTCATGTGATAGGGGAGAGCTGGCTGGTGGGTGGAAATTGGCTGGAGCCTTTATTAGGTTTCTTTTCTGTTCTTATTTAGTTATTTTTTTAATGTTTGTGACACCTATGAAAGCGATTCTGATGCTTATTCTAATACAATGAAAAAAAAAATCACATTATTGTATCATGAATTTATTTACAGAAAACTATAATCATCATTATAATGGCCAATTTAATCCCCTGTATGATACCAAAAAGCAACTAAAATAAAGCAAAATATGGTGAAAGAATATTTCCTTTTGTAATGAAACAGAACTAGACCTAAAAACTATGTTACTTTTCTGTCAGTAGGAGAAAAGGATCTCTTGAGGCACCCTACACTATAATAAGACAACCTATTTTGCACATGGATAAAGACTATTCAAAAGATATATTTGAAAATATATAAAAGTAAAATAAAAAGATATTCTCTATGTATAAAAATAGTCCATGAGAAGCAAATATTACAAAACTGAAATCTAATGAAAAATCACCTATCTAACTGAAATTCACATAATAGAGAAATGAAATAATGAAAGCTACTATGGAAATAAAAACTAAATGAAAGGCGCAGATATTATTATTATTATTATTATTTTCGGGCAGGACTTACAGTGCACTTCCAGCACCTCGGTTGTTTGCTGTGGGACAGTCCTCAGTGCCTCATGGACCACTTTACATGTGTAGGCCACACCGTCATCATTCCTGTCCACCCGAAGCTGCACTGAGCTCCTGACCGTGAATGTCTTCCCGCTGGCGTTTACCTCTTTTGCTCCTGCACAACAATATACAGGCAAACGTTTTCCACACATACATTTAATAGTAAATACCCAACTGTAGTGCTCTTCATCTCAAGGGAAACTAATTAAATTAACATGCAGCTATACACTCACCATCCACTTTATTAGGAACACCTGTACACCTGCACATTCATGCAATTCTCTAATCAGCCAGTCATGTGGCAGGTACAGGTTTAGAGCATCAAACATCAGAATGAAGCAAAAGTGTGATCTCTGTGGCAAAAGGGCTGGTTTGAGCTATGCAGAAACTGCTGATCTCCTGTGAATTTCATACACACCAGTCTCTAGAGTTTACACAGAATGGTGCAAAAAGCAAAAAACACAGTGTGAGTGAGTGACAGCTCTGTGAGTGCAAACGCCTTGTTGATAAGAGAGGTCAGAGGAAAATGGCCAGATTGGTTCGAGCTGGAAGGATATTATAACTCAAATAATCACTCTTTACAACCATGAGGAGCAGAACAGCATCTCAGCATGCACTAAACATCGAGCTTGAGGTCAGTGAGCTACAACAGCGGAAGACCACATCAGGTTCAACCTGTTTCTGCTGTTGTAGCTCATCCATGCTTTTTCTATAGACTGAGTTGCTATAGACTGCTCATCAGTTCAAACCAGCCTGGTCATTCTCCTCTGATCTCTCTCATCAACAAGGTGTTTCAGCCTGCAGACTCTCTGCTCACAGGATGTCTTTTTTTTGTTTTTAGCACCATTGTGTGTAAACTCTAGAGACTGCTGTGGGTGAAAATCCCAGGAGATCAGCAGTTTGTGAAGTCAAACCAGCCCATCTGGCACCAACAACCATGTCACCATTAAAGTCACAGAGATCACACTTTTTACTTCATTCTGATGTGAACATTAACTGAAGCCCTTGTCCTGTAGCTGCATGATTTTATAGTGGATGCTGAGTGTTGGTGGTGGATGTTAAAGACAACTGGGCTTGCAAATCAAGTAGTTATTGCAAATCATGTATTTTTAAAAAAAAATTATTTACAGAGTGCACATGATTCATCTGTATTCTTCTGCAGTCTTCATCACAGTCATATCAAATAGATGCGTATAAAGTAAGACAGAGCAAAGTGACAAATAGCACTAATGGTGGTGGACTGAGAAGAAAATGGCTTATTAACCAACTGCTTGTAGTGTTGACACGACAGCTACTCCAGAACACACAGTCTTTGTCACCTCTTATCAGAAATATGGAGAACTGGCCAGTCTTCACACTAGGCCTGCATAACAGATCCATGCTACACCGTTAGAAAGTGCTCTTTAAAACCCATAAAAGCATCTTAAATTTTCATTCGAATGCTAAAATGCTTTCACATTGGAGATGATAATCTTTCTTCCCCCATTATTTTTTTAAAGAAAGCCGTTCCACCAGGCAAATTGACAATAACAGCACATGCTTTAAAAGGTTTTTAAAAATTGTCAAAATATTTCAATACAAAATATATTTTTGAATGAGGCCGACTGCTATTTGGCCTGTGTATAGATAGCTGTGCGGTTATTGTAGTGTTATATATGATGCTATTTATTATTATACATTCCCACTTTTTCTGCTGGGAAGTGATGAGGCTTATGGGTATTGTAGTAATGTGCGCAGCATTCCATATGCTACAGAG
Source organism: Pangasius macronema (assembly GCA_037577455.1). Lineage (NCBI taxonomy): Eukaryota > Metazoa > Chordata > Actinopteri > Siluriformes > Pangasiidae > Pangasius > Pangasius macronema. Next base: position 11,676,295 of record CM074961.1, read on the forward strand.
AGCTTCCCCACTGCACGTGTTTCAGAAATGCCCAAATTAATAAAGACTGTGATGACTGGTTGAAACCTGCAAAAGAGTACAGATAAATGAGCTGGTCACAGGTTTACTTTATGAGACTTTTAAGTCTAAACATATGCCATAAAGAAGCAGTAGATTGCCCACGAATTGAACTACGTGCAGTATTTAACTAGTGTAGTAGAGATATCGGTGTGCTTGTGACAGAACACTGATATTCTTCATCAGTGTTGAATGCAAATGTTTGTTTCATGAGCCTGAGTTGCTCGTAGTAGTTGGAGTTTTGCACTAAATAGTACTCTGAATGGAATAAACAAAGAGGATTATTTAAAAATCCTGTTAACAGATGCGATAGAAGCACACAGTTCCTCAGGAAGCTTCAGTAAATTTTTTTTTAAAAATCAGATTTCAATATCAGCACCATATTCATAATCAGAGTTTGTGATTTGCACTGCAGACTAAAAGAAGCCATTTGATGAACAGTGTTGGATGACTGTCATCTTTCTGATGAAGTAGAGTTGGGCAGAATACTAAAATGTCTCAAAAGCTAAAGCAAAGTAACAGTTTGCTTATTTGCATTCAGATTCCATTTGATCAGTCAGCTGTCCATACAAAGCATTCAGAATGTACATTTAAATTTGAATGTGTTTTTACTGAATGCAAATCAAAGTGATGGGGTCTGCACTGAATGTCAAATACTCCTGTAGCCTATAGGCCCGTCTGCCTGTCTGTCTCTGTCTGTCTGTCTGTCTGTCTGCCTGCCTGCCTGTCTGCCTGCCTGTCTGTCTGTCTGTCTGTCTGTCTGCCCGTCTGCCTGTCTGTCTGTCTGCCTGCCTGCCTGTCTGTCTGTCTGTCTGTCTGTCTGTCTGTCTTTACACCAGTCCTGCTATCGCTTACAAACTGTCAATCAACCTTATCAGCTCTAATCAGCTGTGCCCATGAGGACCGAAACGCATGGAGATTAAAATCTGTTATGTAAAATTCAAAAGATAAATATTGTTTAGCATTCACAAAATGTTGTTGCTAACAAACAAGGAGCATTTTATCTAAACTAAAGTTAGAATAAAGATAGAATTGACATTATGGAGGATGTTCCTCTCTGTGTTGTAAAAAGATGCCACACATACATGCCATGTATGTATGTATGTATGTATGTATTCATTTGTTTGTTTGTTTATCTGTTTAACCCTTTAACCCATATGGCAACAATTTACAAACTACCCCCCTAATTTTTTTTTAAATTTTGAAATATATTTTTATTTCTTGAACTAANTATGGAGGATGTTCCTCTCTGTGTTGTAAAAAGATGCCACACATACATGCCATGTATGTATGTATGTATGTATGTATGTATGTATGTATGTATGTATTCATTTGTTTGTTTGTTTATCTGTTTAATTATTTTAAGTAGTTGTAGTCCATATTATTTTCTTGTTGAAATACAGTATGTGGATTAAAGGATTTTAATGCAATAAACAATTTCTCACAAAACTATCATGCACTTCATAAAATATAAGAATTCGAGATCTGTATCTACTGTATGTATGGGTCTCATTTATCAAAGTGTGCGTAAAATAATTTGTACACGCAAGAGAATGGATAGTTATCACACGTGTGTACTGTACATTCAGCTGTATGCAATAGCTGTTTATATATCCAATACATTCTAAACTGATGTTCTTGTGTATGGCCACACTCATTTGCATAAAGACATACCCTCAAATCGCCATGTGGTAAACAGCTTCCCTTTAAAAAGCACAGTAGCCTGCTCACGTTGCTGCTTGTTTCAGACATGTCATGTCAAAAGGTCTAAGAAGATGAACTTCACCAACGTAAAAATACTGTTGTATGAAGTAGCACAAAATAAAAATGCTTTATCTGGCACTTTTACAAGTAGCTTGTCTTGTCTAATAAATAAACACGATTTTTAAAAAATTAACTATATATATATATAATTGAGTATGCATGTGCATTCTAGTTTTCCAATTACAGCATTGAAAATGAATCATTTTTGCTGTCTTTTCCACTGCTTGTTATGGAAAGGTAACATATTGCAGTGTGAGCGATACGAATGAAGTAAGATGTGTCATTATTCAATGTGCAGTTGGTTGGGAAATGCCAGTATTGTCTCCAATTTCTCTCTGAAATGTGCCCATAGCTAAAAGCCCTAGAATAGAGATCAACTAAAACTGCACTTGGCAAACGAAATCGACTGATGATCCACTCCTCACTCTCAGCACAGTATTTCCAGTAGTGCTAAAAACACATTCCCTCCGCAAAGCTGCGTGAGCCAAATCTTCGAACAAGGCACAATCCCAAACCCTCTTTAAATGTGCCTTTTATAAAATTTTACTTTACATTCTGTCTGTCATCTGTGTGCATATTTTGAGCACCAAAATCAGTAATTACTTTCTCAATTATGCTGATATGATAGACGGTACATGATATAGAAAAGGACTCTTCAATCTTATCTGAAAAGGTCTGGTGTGGCTGTGGGCTTTCACTCCAGCCAAGCAGGAGGCAAACCTGATAGATGATTGGAGTCCAAGATGAACTGATTAAACAAGTGGAAACAGGTGTGACTCCTGCCTGGTTGGAATAAAAGCCTGCAGCCAAGATTGACGACCCCTGATACAGAAGCTCTGCATAGTCAGTTTACTTGCTATTACACATTTCTACCTGTAGGGGTTCTTGCATATGCATGATCGGGTGTGAACTTTTTAATGGAAAGCCAATTTATAATCATAATATATCATCTAGTCCAAAGCCTATCCTGTGAACACTGGGTATTAGGAGGGAATACACCCTGGATGGGACGCCAGTCTATTGCAGGGGACCACTCAGACACTTTCATGAATTCATTCGCACCTAGGGACAATTTAGCAAAGCCAATTCACCTGCCAGCATGTTTGGGGCGTGGGAAGAAACCAGAGAACCAGAGAAGCTCTGCACGGACAGTAATCCAAGCTCAGGATCAAACTGGGAACCCTGGAGCGTCACTGTGCTTCCTGCACGCTAATCATCTTACGTCATTTTTAGGACTTTTGCATAAAATGGAAACAGATTCTTTCACATTTTCAATTGCTGACTTAAGATTTTATGAAATTCAAATTTAAATGAAAACCCAGCTTATATGATCCAATATATCATCCAATAATCTATCTATCCACCTGTTTGGAATTAATCTGCATAATGGAGTAGACTGACTTCCTGCTTTATCCCTCAGTCTCTCTCAAAGTAGGAGATGTGCCAGCAGACAGGTTCAAAATTAAGGTCATCACGTTTTACATTAATATTTATGAAGGAAAATCAACAGTGGCACACACATACTCTAACACACATAACATTGTGGCTACAAACACACGTGTGCAAATACCAATCTTTATTAAACACACGCTGCATTTGAGAATTATATTCATAGCTGGATACAAGTGCAAATCATAGTCCTCTTTTGCAGTGCTAATTTCACTTTTAAGGCTATATGCCTCACCGGATTTTCCCGGCATTCAGAGATGCAGCTAAAGCATAAGTCAATACAGAGAGCAGCAGGAAAGGTGGAAGAAGAGGCAAAAGATTAGCATTTCATTTTAGCTACAAGCAGACTGGAATTTAAATACTCATTTCCAACCACAAGGCATTCATATCAACAGGAGGGAAGAAGGTTGCATGCAGAATCAACCAGTTTATCCTTCTCGAGAGAGAGAGAGAGAGAGAGAGAGAGAGAGAGAGAATGAGAGGAGAAAATACCCTGTTCCACAAAAATATCAACATCATACACAACTCATAACATTCATAACATACTAACTTTCTTTATTTATGTCCAAATACACTTATTACACCTTTTTGTGTGCATCTGTGGTGAGGCTGCTAATGATGGAGATTATTAAAGACTAAGGAGACAATATGGTGTGAAATGTCAGGAGATGTATAAACATACTGAAATTTAGACGTAGGTTTCCCAGAAAAGAATGATACATTCTGAGACCAAGCCTCATGTCCAACCAATGTCCTAAAAGTACAATTTTTTTGTTTATATTATTAAAGACCAAAGCCTTGTGGTTAACATTTATTAGAGACACATTCAAAATCTACATAGGCAACAATGAGTGCATTACTGAGCTCCTACAGGGGCACATACTATCCACAATACGGTGCATTCAGAAAGTATTCAGACCCCTTCATTTTTTTATGCAAAACAACATTTTGTTATGTTGTTGCCTTGTAATGAAATGCTTTAATGAATTTTTTTTTTCATATCAATGTACAATGCCCCATACTCCATGCAAAGGAAAAAACAGATTTGTGATAACTTTGCAAATTGATTTAAAAGACAAAACTGAAATATCACATTGACATAAGTATTCAGACCCCTAACTCAGTACTTAGTTGAAGCACCTCAAGTCTTTTTGAGTATGATGCAACTCGCTTT
>CM074961.1:11680838-11691737 GCA_037577455.1 Pangasius macronema
TCCTGGTTGTTCCACACTTCTGTTTAAGAATTGGGATGGGATGCACCTGAGCTAAATTTCATGTGTTACAGCAAAGGGTCTGAATACTTATGTCAATGTGATATTTCAATATTATATTATATATAAATTTGCAAAATTATCACAAAATGCATAAATTGTAGACTTATGTGGAAAAAAAAATAATGTAAAGAATTTTTAGCATTTTTAGCATTACAAAATGTGAAAAAAAGAAATGAAGAGGTCTGGATATTGTCTGAATGCACTTTTGTAACCTATAGACCTGCACTGTTTTGTCACTGACTTTATTTACAGAAAAATCACAGTTTTTAATTTATTTAAACCAAAAGACATGTCTTACTGTTACTAAAGAAAATTTTGTATATCTTTCCCTGTCAAATATAATACTGTCATGATTTCTACCTTTGCATAGTTGTTCCCATGATGATGAATGCAATATATTTGTGTAATGGTTTCTGTTTTAGTCCTGTCCCCTGTCTGGTCACTGGATTGTTACCTGACTGTGTTCACCTGTTCTGTGTTAGTCCTTGATTAGTTTGTCTATGTATGCCCTGTTGTGGCTATGTGATGAATCAATGTTTTATTGTGCCATTAAGTATGAGCTTTGTTTTCCAAGTTCTCTGATTGCACTTTCTGGTTTTGACACTTGCCTGTTTTCCTAATTTCAAAATGTTAAAAACAAATAAGGACGCAGAACCTACAGCAGAACATAAAACGCAACAATATTTAAGGATAATACTAATCAAACAGTGATAATGAATGATATATCCTTCATCTGAGGTGGTGTGACTGGGCGAGATGAGCTCCACTGTATTGCTTTAGCTCTTCTCTCGCTCAGAAATATCATCTGTCTAATCCACACAAGGCATTTCACTGCTGCCAGGAGCCTCCAACATCAGACTGAGATGTGGCAGCGTGATTGTGAGAGCCAGGTTGGCATTAATAATCTCTCTCTCAGTTTCTATTATCTGTCTTCACACTACAAACACTTAACAGTTTCCTGTCATTCACATAATGTAACCACTCTCGTAAGGCTCAGGGGACTCCCACTGCTACATAAACACAGAGCTTATACACCCAGAGTTTCTAGTCTTTATTAAACAAGCACAGTGGGTGTAAATAAATCATAATGAGGCACAATTTAACAAATCAGAGCTCATTTTAACTTCAATTATAAATACCACAAAGAACTAATAGAGTAAGTCATAGTACAGCTATATCTCAAACTGTGCACCACAGGAGATACACTTTAATACCATAATATGTAGTCATGCTATTCATGCTAACATTGGTAGGGAAATAATCACTCATTTATTCAGTGAGTTCTATTTTGTTGAAAACGTCTTGTTATTACGGTCTATTATTGAGTCATTTAACATTTTAAAACTTTATCCGCTGTCATCTGTACAGAGTGTGTAAACACTCTTCTGTGTTTTGATGATGATGTAATGGTGCAAGGGTATCACATCTAATTTAATGGCTGGTATGTGATTACAAACTGAATTTATTAGACTGTTTCAAGCTCAATTTTCATCTCTTTTTTTTCCTGAATTCAGGGGCATCCGATGGCTTTTCCAAAAAATAAAAACTAATAATAATAATTTTTGTGATGGTCAAAGACTTTCCTTACACTTTATGCCAGCACAGGTGTGTTAATTTCTGACTATGAAAACCATAAAAATTTGGCTTTTATCCAACTTAATTGGCAATCCAGTGCGGTTCCCACAAAGTCACTCTTCCACCTGAACAAAACCAGAACCAAGCATGTGTAATTAAATTCATAGCAGGCCAGTTTACCTTTCTAATAATTGTTATATGCTATACTGAATCCTGTCTACCGGTATATAATGTTCGGTCTACAACGATTATGTCATGTTAAGAAACGAGAAAATTTGGCCAGGCAGCTGCCAGAATGAGCTGGTCCACACTTTAGGGATGAGCATTAGCATATCTATGCATTGCTGTGGACAGAACTACCCCACCGCCCAAGCCTACTTGACAGGGTGAAAGCTTAAGCAGCAGGAAGAAGCTAGCTTGCTTAGAGTCACTGCTCATTCCTCTGTCCACTCACTTTTTCTTGCAGTCTGTCCCACTGACGCAAATGGCACACTTGCAGTCCTCATTAACACATGCCTGTGAGGTCTGCGAGACTGTCTGAGGTGCAAAAGGACGCCTGTTTCTCATTTGGGGTTCAAAAGGGTGTCCATGGTATCCTGTATAAGCTCCCAGTCTGCCCTTTGGAGAGATCCACATCAATACGGATTCAACAGAGATCAAGATCTGGTACCAACTGCCATATTGGCTAAGACCAGTTACATAGATTACGAGTAAGATATGCATATTAGTCTTGGCCTCTGTTGATTTTTGTGCAATTAATTTAAATAGTCATTGAGCAGCATTACGCTTGCAACCTACCATCCATTCTTACCCAGACCTGTTTACATTTTTTCTCATTTTATGTTTGTTTCTCATGAATTTGCATAAAATGCCCAATAATGAAAATGCAACACTAGAGAATCACTCTGTTACACTGGAGCGTGACTGTGTTACACTGGAGTACAATCATGGTGACTTCATTAGCATCACCACTTGGCTCAATGAAACACATGATGCACAGACATGCTTAAAACATATTGTTGGCAATGAATTTAGTTAGTGCGCCTCTTCAACCTCTGCTCTGTTTGCTTCCTGAGACGGTTTTTAGGCTTTAGAGAGAATTGTGTGCCAGAGCTGTGTAATATTTTTCCAACTGGCTAACCTGCTCCATGCTCAGGTAGAGTGCAAGAAGTCCATGCATCTGATAACCATAAAAAAGCAATGCTACATTCAATCTGTATAAGGTGTTTAATGCAAATCAGTTCCAGTATCCGTAAGACTGCTGTGTGTATCAGCTTTGTGCTGTGTACAGGACTGTGAGGAGGAGTGCATGGCTGGCATGTGATAGAGAACAGGATCGAAGCCCATGTTTTATTCATTAATCAGGCACAACACTGAGGTAGTGAGCGAGCAGAACTCTGTTTTTAATGCTTATTGGTTTTCCCATTGTATGAATGTTTTAATTCGTTTTGTAGGAAGAACAGAGATTCAGTTGTTGCATGGGAGTGAACTGTGACAAAGGGACACACAAACACACAGGGTAACAGTGTGTAAGCGAGAGGTGTTTTGCAGCAGCACTCTGCAACATTTGATCTCAGAGATCTCCGAAGATTTGCTTAGAGTGGAAAAAAAATACAGACTTATTGCTGGCCAAGGTAAGAGGCACAGGGGAATTGTTTTGAAAAAAAGAGGAAGAAAGGAGAGGAGGAAAGAGATGGCCTGCAAACCAGCGACAGAAAATTTAATAGAAGCCAGAATGCCTGTGTTTTGCTTCCATGTGACTGTTATTCCCTGAATGGGGCTCCAAAATAAAAGCCTTTATCACACCATGAGTGTGGTGGAGAGGTGCTGAAATCAGTGATGACAGAGACTGTCACTTCACCCGCGTGCACGTGTCTACACACAAACACACAAAATCAAACACAAATATGAGCAAATATGATGCTCCTTTGATTATTATACTGCTTAATTCTCACATTAATCCTAAAGACAGCATTCTTATGTTTTTTTTGACTTCTGCAAAGCTTCCTTACTCTCTTCCTCCATCTCTGTCGTTGTCTTGCTCTACTTATTATTATTTTTTTGATGCAAACTCATTCTGCATATCAGAGCTTCGCTTGTGTTATTGAATCCATCTATCTCTGTTTCATATGCATGTGTTCACGATGAAAACATCCACCATATTCTGCACAGGGAGCATAATGTTCCCCCTGAACTGAAGTTTAGATTGACAATGCCGAGCGGCGCACAACACATATTTACACATCATATCCCATCCTGAATCTGATTCAAGCCATCTGCTCATAAATCCTCAAATAAAACTAGTCTCAAGTGCATGATGGATGAGATTTTCCTGTGACTTACGGTGGAGCAAAAACAAACAAACCCCACTATAATGAAAACATCTAACACACCCTGAAGAGTAAAGAAGATAAGCACGGAAAAAAAAATAAAGCAGTAAAACAGAGGTAATTTTTGAAGACCACTGCAAACACTTCTGCACTAAACATAACACTTAGAGACAAAGCCACTAAAGACCTACTGGTTCCTTCTGACCAGAAAAAGATGCACTGTTTTGTTACACGTCCATATACGTTTATATAAAAGTAGAAATCCCTTTCTACCCACCGCCCAAACACCACCACTCTGGACCTGCCCACCGCCCAAACACCACCACTCTGGACCTGTCCACCGGCGGCGTCTCATTTTGCCTTGAAGACGCCTCAGCTGTTTTCTATGGACTACACAAATACACATTTACACACACACACACTCCTGTTAACCCATATGAGGATGGGTTCTCTGTTGAGTCTGGTTCCTCTTTTTGATTTGTAGTAAATCCCTTCATCTCATCATCTCATTTTTCTTCCTTCACATTTACATTTACATCTACATCTACATTTAGCCTCTCTCTCCCATTTAGCAAATTCTCCCCAGTCCACATCACCTCTGGTGTTTTTCTTCTTCTAAAATTCTCCTACAACCTATTAACACTCAGCGTGCTTTTTCTGGAAACTTGTGCACTTTTGAATCACTCTTTTCAACTGTAGTACTTAGCATCCACATAGGACTGAGCATGAACCACAGGAAGGTAAGGTGCACAAGTGATTTTTATTTACAGGAGCAGGAAGGGTAAGTGGGGTGCTGGATGGTAGTGCAGGCTTGGTGTTGGGTGAAGGGGTCCAGGCGTCCCTGGAAGGGGCATGGTGCAGGAGAAGTTGCAGTGCAGCAGCAGAACCCAAGGGGCTCTGCAGTTGGCAGGCAAACAGGTTGGCACTGCTGAGGGTGCTGGAAGAGTCATCATAGTCATCGTCTACAAGATACAGCAAGAACAGCGTTAGTTTGGGGCATAAGCCCAAGACTGTTCCCCTTACCCATACTGCAGGCCCCATTTTACACTCCTGTCTTCTCAAGGAGGGTAGGAGGCCGCCGCAGTCCTCATTGGTTTCCAACACTGCCTGATTACTCCACCCCCGTCAGCCATGTCCTCCTGTGCTTTCCACAATATGGGTGGTGCTGAAGTGGCACTGTCCTTTCAGCACCATAGCAGCAGTGGAGTGAGGAGTGCTTGCTGGCTTATGTGCGCAGGCTGCCGGCCCGTCATCAAAACAACATACTATATCTACTGCAAAAGGATTGCAGTTAAATACTACACGTAAATACAGTACACGTCCTTGACAAAACTCTTGACCCTTTTAAACCCTTGACAATCTTTTATAAGGGTCCTCTTGACCCTTATCATAATATTCTACTTGAGCAAATCAAGAAATAAATTCTGTAACTCAGTGGAACAGCTGCTGAGAGCTAGATGAGTGTCTCGGTTTCTGAGAAAAAAAACACTGTTTTGGTCCTAAAATCAGATGGTCATTTGTTGGAGACCACCCAGTTACACCAAGAAATGTTATGGAAATTCACCTGTAAAATGAGAACTCACTACCAACACTTGAATGTGCTCAAGCAAATATTTATTGCATCAGCAATTGCTCACAAGCCACTCTTAGCTTACCAACCATACCTTACCTCAGAGTGCTACGAGGGACCTCCGACTACAGATGGATATATGGAGTATATAAAGGACAAAGAGTAGTAATTGGTTACAAACAGACATTATTATGATTAACATAGATCCTCCTTCTTGTTTGTCATATGAAATGGGTTATTCTTCATCATATTCTTCCTTATTATTATTCCATATTATTCCTTCTCGTAATAGTTATCTCTTTTACCTATCTACCAGAGAAAAGTGAGTTCAAAACTTCAGGGGTTGCTAACAAAGATTCCTCTATTGCTCACATCTCTGCTAGAGTCAGGTCCATAAGTATTTGGACAGTGACACAATTTTTTCGGAATTTTGCCTCTGTACACCACCACAATGGATTTGAAATGAAGCAATCAAGATGCGATTGAAGTGTAGACTTTGTAAGCTGTTTTTGTAGGGGAAATTTTGTAAACTTAATATTTTAATAGCTGATCAACTATTCGTCCAGCGATAAGTTGAAATGAGTGTATTTATTAATTGTGTATGGGACATTACCTCTGTGGCCACTGGCAATAATATACTAAAAACACTATATTAAGAGCACAGTAACAAGATCGGCAAGTTTAAGGCAGTAAATTAGAAGCAGAGAGACACAAGAATCTGGCCTTTAAAAATCAGATGAGACTATTACTATTCTAAAACACAGAAACTAATCTAACACAAACACGCACACATCCACCATGCACACACATGTAAACAGGGTTGAAAGTGGTTTTGAAAAGAGAGGGAATGAAATTCTGAGTTTCTAGCAGTTCTCAGACCATGACCTGAAAGAACCGTCAACTTTTAGTTTAATTTAGTTTCAGCTTAATTTAACATTCGCTTCATTTAGAAGGGCTTTAAATTTCTATTAAATGCACGAGTTCAGCGAGAATCTGAAGGGACTATACTTGTGTTTGTGTTGCCAGGGATTCCCTCATTGCGTTGTTGTTTGGAGTTTCCGGTGATGTTGACTGGTCGGCAGTCTGGTTGGCCTTATGTAGCGTCTTGAAAGACCAATGGGGCTGATAAACAGAGTGAGGCGCGAACCCGGCAGAGTCTCGTAGGCGGATTGCACAACTCTGATGAATGGTTCACAGCAGTGCGAAGGCGAGACTTGGAGACTTTGCAAGAACCAGTCTGGATGCAGAGTCTCGGAGCAAGTGTGATCTCCTCATGATGAACTTCTAAAGCTCTTGGTTGATTCAGATGTGGATGGACACTCTCTTGAGCTGCTAGTTGAAGATAACTCCTTGAAGATGTTGGTAGAGACTCCCTGAAGATGTTGATGGACTCTTGCAAAGATGAGTTGGATGAGACTTCTGCAAAGATGTGTTGGATGAGACTCAGAGTTTCCTTTGTGTCAGGGGATTTTAACCCTTTCCAAGGTTTTTGCTCCCATCAGCAGGATCTTGGGGCAGGGTGTAAACTTTATTCTCCTCCTCTGACACTAATTAACATTCTGGTCTCTGAGTTATGTGCTTTGCAAATTTGGCACAAGGTTAAGTTAGAACTTTGGTCAGGAATTTGGTAACATGCCTGTAATACATTGTACTCAATTTCACGTTATACCAACCCTTAGGAAATTCAATAGCGATCACTCACATACCAAACATGACATACCTGCTGTTATTGATACACTCACGAACACTCTTCCCTGTTAAATGATCAAAAGCATCATAATGACCTGGTGGCTATAAGCATGATACATATACAGAATTACAGTAAAAGAGGCAACAAGTTTTCAAACTATGGTGCATCATCTTAAAAGTCATTGTCCTTACATGAGGTGTAAAGTAGCCTTATGTAGTCTGTTAAAGCTGGGTTCTGTGGAATGTGTGAAGGATGGTGAACTTCTGGGGAGAACAAAGGTCTCATTCCATGAGGGTCCTTGGGTGAGCTTTTTTTTTTAGAGGTTTTAGCAAAGTCTAATCTGGCCTTTCTTTTCTTGAGTGTTACCAGTGGTTTACATCTTGAGGTAAATCTTGTGTATTTACATTCATGAAGGTGTCTCTTGATAGTAGACTTTGATAATGATATGCCTACCTCCTTGAGAGTATTCTTGACTTGGATAGATGTTATGAAGGGTCTTTTTCTTCAAAATGGAAAGAATTCTGTGATAATCCACTTTAGTTGTCTTCCGTGGTCCTCCATCCCTTTTGGTGTTGCTGAGGTCACCAGTGCATTCCTTCTTTTAAAAAAAGGACCAAATTGTTGATTTTGCCACTCCTAAAGTTTTTGCTATCTCTGATGAGTCCGTTTTGTTTATTCAGCCTAATGATGGCCTCTTTCACTTGCATCAACACCTCTTGGGACTGCATAGTAGTAGTTCCCATGAACAGCTACCAAATGCAAATTCAACACTTAGAATCAACTCCAAACCATTTAAGTCCTGAATTTGTCATGAAATAACGAGGAAACAGGCCACATCTGGCCATGAAACTGCTTATCAGTCAATTGTCCTTTACTTTTGAGCCTGTGAAAATGGAGGAACTGTTAAAAAAAGGTTGTAATTCCTAAACGATTAATGCAATATGTTTGTTAAACCCCTTGAATTAAACCTGAAAGTCTACAATTCAATCACATCTTGATTGCTTCATTTCAAATACACTGTGGTGGTGTACAGAGGCAAAATTATGAAAATTGTGTCACTGTCCAAATACTTATGGACCTGACTGTATATGATGAGTACATGTGATATAAAAGTTTATAGAACTTACCACAGTAGCTCACCGTAGTGAACTGTATGTTAATTAGGTTCCTGAGAATCTGATCTAATCTAAGCTTCCAGAGTCCGTGGAAACAAAGGCAAAAGGTCTCCAGGAGGTCCCAGTATCTATGTATACGAGTGGGTGTAGAGGTGTGTGTGTGAAGAATCACATATTGCAAAATATACTGTAAATATTGTTTCCTAAACTTATATGATATTTATGATGATGTCACCAGAGTGTTATCCATGAAACAAACATACCCTGATGAATATTTTAATTAAACACAGTTACATGACCAGGTTTAGATCACATGATCTCACCGACACATATTCCTGATCACTTTGACCTTAAACAAATTATAGCCACAAGTTATAAATCTACTGCAGACCTTATTGTGTGATGGTGTGGCTTCTGTAAACTGCAGTATGGATGTTATAAGATAGATAGAACAACAAACAAAGGTATCATTTTCAGAACATTCACCAACCAAATTGTTAGGAACCTCATTCTAAAACTAGGTACAACTGTGCATTCGGAGATGCTTTTCTGCTCACAACCTTTGTTTGACTTGCTGTAGCCTTCCTATCAACTTGAACCAGTCTGTCCAGTCTTCTATTATGGGGCTTATGATCATATAAGTTCTACCTCCAAGTATAGGGGGTAGGAATTCCACAGATATTTTTTTGAGTAACTAGCAAACCATTCCTGGCCAAGATTTGAGTGGTCAAACCTGACACTGTCCTAAAGTACCACATAGTTTGGCCACCCCTTTCTTTGTAAAGCTCTTTAAAGATCCCTCAAAAGTTTGAGATGTGGTGTTTAGTACTCACACACCTGGTCACATCCAGAACATGCAAAACCTGGTACAATAATGACCTGGATCTCAGAGTTTGCACTTCTCATCTTAGAAGAGTGTAAATGGATAATGAGTCAAGGTGAGAGAGAGACTCTTCTGCTTGCCTGTGCTATTGGGTCTGGCTAAGATTTGTAGAAGCCATACCTGCACAGACTGCACATAGTGCTTTTACATTTTCTGTCCAGCATATTGTTGATAGAAGGATTGTAACTGGTGTCTTATTTGCACATATCTAAGTAACATAATCTGCATTTTCCAAGTCTGCCTGGGAAACCATTACTGCCAAATTTGAATAAATTATTGTACAATGAGAAATGAGTTACCAGTTTGATTATCAGCATTATCCACATCAATTTATCTCTCATCACATTTGAACATGAGCCTCATCTTCATCTCTTGACTGAACTGATAGGTAAATAATTGCTGCTTAATTCATTCTGTTCTGTTCTCTTTGCTAAATTTCTTTTTAACAACATCTTTATTAGGTCATTATGTGAGCACTCTACTCTTTTCAAGTTTTACAAATAATATTAATGGTGATGATAATTAGAAAGGGATCAAATATGCTTGTTTGTATGATGCGCACCTGCTTAACACTGAAAATGTAAATAAGTCTTTATTACCTTTACCACATTCAGTGTTATGGAAAAGAACCATTATGACAAAAAATTAAAAAGCAATTAAAAGCAACAAATTGAGACCAAAAATGCATCACGTAACCGTAAGAGTAAATAATAATAATAATAATAATAATAATAATAATAATAATAATAATAATAATAATTACTATGCAAGAGTTCTAATTTGTAAGAGTCGTTTTGGAAGCCCAAAGAAAAGAGTTGGCTCTTTTTTTATTCAAGAAACATGAACATTATACACCTTTGTTCAAATGCAAATATTAAACATTATGCAGTTGAGTGCGCCGGCTCCTATCGCTGACCTGAGCCAAACGATCTCAAGTACTGTGTCCGGTAAATGTCATTTGTGGCTGGGAGCCTGTTGCCTGTGATGCTTTCTTACCACACTCTGGTGAACCAAGTTTCACTAAGAGCACTTAAATTTACTGAGAGAGAATTTAAAAACCAGAAAAATTGTAAAGTGGCATGAAGAGAGCTTTTGGATATTTATTATGAATTTTATCTGCAAAGATCAGCAAATATCTTGGTGTATAGTATATTTGGCATATTATGTTTAACTTCTTAGCCAGCAGTATTAATACTAAAATATTATATTAGTATTAAAACACATTTTATATGATGTGAATAGCAAAAAAAAAAAAAAAAAAGTTTATATTTCCTCATTTATTTTATTTATTTTTTTTTATATTATCTTTCATGCATTCGCATTTCACATAATGATCTCTTTTCAATACTCTATTCTTATAAAGAATTTCAATCAGTTGGTACTTTTGTCTTGGACCTGAAAATCTTGAGCAGAATAAACAGTGTTGACATTGCAGTTCCTAAGCTTTTGAATGTTTTTTTTTTATTTTTTATTTTTATCATGTATGGAATATCAAACTATATTGTAGATTATCATAATCATTTTCAATCACATTATATATATAAAAAAAGGACCATATATAATGTGATTGAAAATGATTATGATAATCTACAATATATATATATATATATATATATATATATATATATATATATATATATATAGACACAGACAGAGAGAGAGAGAGAGAGAGAGAG
>CM074961.1:11691837-11708199 GCA_037577455.1 Pangasius macronema
CGGTGGAGCAAAAACAAACAAACCCCACTATAATGAAAACATCTAACACACCCTGAAGAGTAAAGAAGATAAGCACGAAAAAAAAAATAAAGCAGTAAAACAGAGGTAATTTTTGAAGACCACTGCAAACACTTATGCACTAAACATAACACTTAGAGACAAAGACACTAAAGACCTACTGGTTCCTTCTGACTAGAAAAAGACACGTCCATATATGTTTATATAAAAGTAGAAATCCTCAACTCAACCTATGAACAGATAGTGTGGGAGATGACCATATCAAACCATGAACTTGAATTCATCCCACTAATTATCTGTGTTCATAAGTATGTACGTCTATGAAATCCAGTCAGTCAAAGAGAACCCTGCATCCAATTACAACTACACTAGCGAGGACAAACGCACGTGAAGGCACTTAACAAGATGTTCTCACACCTGCTTTCACATCACACACTATAAATGTGCTCCTGGCCCTCACATCACCTTCATTACAACTTGCGAACAAACCCTGTTAATAAGAATTATAATTCTGCTTCACCAGAGCTGGTTTTTAATCAGCAAATGTTTATCAGTCAATCCAGAGCAAATCAGAGCATCAGTATATAAAAGGATTTCAACTAACTAAGCTGATTTCAACTGCTCTCTCATCTACAGCATCAACAATCCTCATAAATATTCTTCTGTTAAACCTTACTTTTATGTCATTCCATTTTCCTGAAGCTTGTCACCAAATGCTATTTGAATATTTGATTATTAATTACAGTTAAATGAGCAGATCTCTATCTCCTTCATCTCTAATCTGACAGCTCAGTATTATGTCCTCCTTAAATCCGCTGTCAGATGTTATCTTTAAGTTAATTTATTAATCCAAGTGCAAAAACCTTATTTAGAAATATAAGCTATTTAATCCATCTTAGTTTTACAATTTAGATGACATGTAATCTTGTTCTGTTAATTTAAACAGATAAAAAAAAATTCATTCCAGGATTAGTTTTTAATTTGTAGCTGAGAAGGTTCAAATGTGTGATTGCTGAAACCCCTGCTCCAAGAATAAATAAATAAATAAATAAATAAATAAATAAATAAATAAATAAATAAATATCACAAAATATGAAATAGTCACAAGTTCTTAATGTCCAAAAATAAAATAAAAATAAAATAAAATAAATAATCCTCT
Organism: Pangasius macronema; assembly: GCA_037577455.1. NCBI lineage: Eukaryota > Metazoa > Chordata > Actinopteri > Siluriformes > Pangasiidae > Pangasius > Pangasius macronema. Next base: position 11,693,015 of record CM074961.1, read on the forward strand.
TTCACACAGACAATTCACTTCCCAATTGTCCAATATACTAGATGCATTTGACTGGTGAAAATTAAGCATCTGAGAGAATAATTAATTTTCTACTTTTAAACTGCATGTAAACTGAGAGTGACAGCAGCCGTACTTGCTAGTTCAACATCTAGACCTTACTTACCTTACTGTGAACTCACTTCTTGCCTTTAAACTACAGCTCTACCAAGACTACTATTGAGTCTCAACACAGGCTACGCCTTTCCCCTTAAACTAGAAGACACAAGCCCCAGCCTTTACTACAAATGTGTGTCTTTTCTTACCACCACTGGTGGAACTGTTTGTGGTACAAAAAACCACTTCAAGCCATTTGTCAACAGCAAATAATACGATGAGAAGGGCATGCATTTTTATTAATTTATGTTTCTTGAAAGAGATGGAAGGCTTAGCCCATCCTAGCTCATTTATATCAGCCGGCCCTGTCTGCAAACACATGTTTATAATTAAGTAGCGCAACACAACCTGAATTAAAATAAAAGTTAAAAAGATTTTTGATTAGCGTGTTTAATCTGCTCTTTGTTAATACGATCCACCCTCAGTTCCCAAACAAGGATTTCATTTCAGTCATAAACAAGTCGATCCAAGAGGGTTCGGCAAAAAGCCTTCAACCAAACCCAAAATTCAATTCAATTCAATTCAGATTTATTTGTATAGCACTTTTAACAATGGACATTATCACAAAGCAGCTTTACAGAAATAAATGGAGTAACAAAAAATATATTATAAATACTTGAATTTATCACTGTGAATTTATCCCTAATGAGCAAGCCAGTGGCGACGGTGNTGATATGAGGAAGAAACCTTGAGAGGAACCAGGCTCAAAAGGGAAACCCATCCTCATCTGGGTGCAACGGATAGTGCAAGATTGAATAAATAAATCCCTTCTACTATTGTGCGCAAAACCATTATTCATGCATGAAGTCCTAACAAGGAAACGAACAGCTAATTTAGTTTGGCTTCTTCTCACTTCTCGCTCGGCAGAGATGCGATCATCACACAGCACGGGGAGCGGTCTCATTGCAAATCAGAACAGCTGTATTGCCCAGCGCTCAAACAAAGGCAATCAATGCCTCCTGCTTGCAATGCACAGCAGAGAAATCCAGGCGTCGATCACTCAACGTTCTGCCACGTTCCAGTTATTATGATGCCTTTTACTTGCTCGATTACCAGAGAGACAACTGGGCAAAAACAGATGTGCGTATATACGCTGCATGCATAAATACTCAGAGAATGCTCCATGCTATTCGTACAGTCTACTGTCTAGGGATAACAAATGACTGAGAAGAAACTAGCTTTAATCATTATTAATAAGACAGGGAGGTTAGATAGAAACCTAGTCTGCTGTTGACACAAATATGTATCTGTAGATTAATATTACTTCAATACACAGTGTCAAAAAGATGCCTCATTACTACGGAGCTTCACAGCATCAGTTAGCTGAAGTATATATGTCGATAACTTATATTTACTGTGTGGGAGGGAGCTGTCAAGTGATTCAGCATTCATCCTGATGCTCTAATTCTGCTCAGAACTTTCTCCACTTGTGACTCACTTTCTGTTGTTGTGGATGAGCCCACACGGATTAAAGTCAACGATTTACAGTTTACAGTCTCGCCCTTGCTTTTGTGCATAATCTCACCTGCAAATTTACGATTTGTACCTTTAAATCATAAAATCAGGCATGTGCTCATCCCAGGCCTGTTACTCACAATATGCTCAAGCTACACTTGGTACTGTTCGACTTTAGAATATATAGATGTAGAAGAGTAATGGCCTATAATCCCACTATCGGGTGTCAGCTAGAAGGGGATGGGTTGTGTTTCGAGTCTGGTTTCGTTCGAGGTTTCTTCCTCACGTCATCTCGGAGATTTTCTTGAGACTGTCTTACTCATTATGTTTCAAAGTTTACATCTGGATTTGTGTGTCTATGGTTAAAAGTGCTATACAAAGAAAACTGAATTGAATTGAAAATACTCATTGCTTATTTCTACAATAAGTAAAACTTCTGCTGAAACGTAGCATGACTGTAAGCTAATCTGTTACATCTAGAATTAGCAATGGTTATATTATAGGTATATTGAGCAGAATCCACCTTGTGAGTGACTTTGCTACTTAATTTGCTTGTCAACACAAATTATGTATTATAGTATATAACCAATATAAAAGCTTAGAGTGCTTCTACATCATTTACTGCTAGTTTAAATATAGAGAGCTAAAAGGATCAAAACTTTGTTCTGAATGCATGCAAAGATCCATTTAATACATGATCTTGGATTGATCATGATTGTACACAAATCGGACTCATCCACGCTTCTCTACCTTTAATCTCCTTCTCATTCCTGAACCACCTGATGTCTGCGGCTGGCTTGCTGCCCGAAGTCACACATGTCAGGGTGATCTGGTCTCCTTCCATAGCTGGCTTAGTGAAACCGTTGATCTCTGGTTTATCTGGTACTCCTGCAGAAAAGGACAGCAAGAGAAACACACATTCAGCAAACGAAAATCAAGCTGAAACTAGGCAAAAATTGGAAAAGTGGAATGATGTGCTCAAAAATGGATAATAGGACCACGAAGTCTCTATTCAATGTGGTCTGTGGAAAAAGTTGCCTGAAAGCTATTACATTTGGGGGAAAAAATCCCCCAGACCGAGTATATTAAAGGAGCTATTTCCAAAGCTGCTGCAGTCGAACATGAACACTTTTGAAATATTTTATCAGTATTCTACAATCACATGTTTAAATCCTCCAGTTTTGCCTGGGGCATTGTCCTCCACTGAGGTTAATTTGAATGTGGACCTTTTATTCATAGTTAGTATTTGATCATATTGTAATAGCATTTTCGAGTAATACTTTATCTTTGATAAAATGGAGGTCATGACATTGACTTATCATAAACTTATCATTCTTTTACTTCAGCTACACATGCGTTTGTGTAGGTATGAAGAAGTGTTCTCTATTTTACAATTTACAGAGAGCTTTTGATGTCAGATTCTGCATCGTGTCAAAAATCACTAAATGCTTCAGACTGGAGATTTTGATACTCTTAAGGCATTTTTCTATTTCGGAAACATTTCGGATCATGAACTACATAAGCATGTACGAGGTCATGATTTTTACTGGGATAATTCAAGGCTAATGATTCAAAGGAGCAGAAACAGAAAAATAAACAGGAAATATTACTCAAGAAAAATAGGGGAGAAAAGATGCTGGGATTCTGGGGATCTATTGAGGAAAAGTCCAGACATTAGGCTTCTTCTAGCATATATTGCTCCTCCAAGGGGAAGACTAACTGCATTTCATTAAAAACAAGTACATTAAAAGCAGGCATGAAATACAGTATGCACACCAGGCATTAAAAGCAACATACACTGCAGCTGTATTGCTGATCTTCCTTATATGCTCAAGCTATAGCCTTGATCTCACTTTTTTTTTATTATTACTTACCACCACGACTTGTAATGAACTACGAGCAACCAATGAAACCAGTCAAGGTAGCGATCATATTAGATTAACCGAAGTGGTGAAAAGATCATTGGGAATTAATGTTCAAATGTCTTGTTTTATAATGTCACTTGCCTTAATCACTGGATCGAAAGCTGCTTTATGAATTGAAATAGCTGATAATTATAAATTTATAAATTACATATATTTCTTACCTCATTAAACATGGACAGTGAAGTAATTATACCCTGATTCACAATGAGCAATCTTTAATGTTGTGTGGGCTGCTTCTCTCTCTCACACACACACACATGCACACACTAACAGTAACTCACATAATGATTTTAATGACATACAGTGCATAATTAAAATTAAACTAAGTGATTGGGCACCTAATTAGGAATGAAGCAATATTTGTGAGCAGGCTATGTTGACATTACCCAGAATTCCACGCAGGAACAGTGCAATGGCATTTGTTTGTCTTTTGACTGACAAAGTATAGGAGAAAGTCCTAATAGAAAAGACTAATTAAAGTGTCTTCTGGCTAGTTTTCTGTGATCGTCTGCGATGGCTCGAATTTGCCTCATTAAACTCCGATCCTCAACAATGTTAGATCTGTTACATCCCCACCACTTTATGAGGTTGAAATCTAATTATCTATCAACTCAAAGAGACTACGTTTGCAGGATTCTGGTGTTGTGATATTGGTTTCCTGTCAAGCTTTTCAGAGATTCCTAAACTCATTAAAAGGGACCGAAAATTCTGCTACAATAAAGCAATATTGCTTTGCCCTAAGGTGTGAAAGAAGAAAATTCTTGGTTGCATATAAAAATAGTAAAAAGATTCAATTCTGGCTTCAGTATTATGTGATGGCTTCACTTTAGCGAAAAGCAGAATGTTAGGATTTGTGTGAAGTGCCTGTAGTTCTTACCCAGTACAGTCAGATAGGCCTTGGCTGTTTTGACAGGCATGGTGAAGAGGGAACAAGTGTATAGCCCTTCGTCTCCCAGAGTCACCTCGCGGATGCTGATAGTAAGCTCCTGCCACGAGGCTCGGATCAGATCAATCCGGCTGTCTCTCAGAGCTGTGGGCAAGACACAACCACATAGGCCTGGGTGAGGGATCTGCTTACACAACAGCCAACACTGCTCCAAAGATCACAAAAATGAGTAACAACAACAACAACAACAAAGAACATATGTGCGTGTACAACCAAGAACTGGTTAGCTATACATTATAAAGAACACACAGTTACTGGACACTTTAATAGGAACACCTATGCACCTGCTAATTCGTGCAATCAAACATCAGAAAGGGCAAAAAAATTTGATCTCAGTGACTTTGACTGTTGGTGCAAGACGGGCTGGTTTGTGTATTTCAGAAACTGCAAATCTCCTGGGATTTTCATACGTAACAATCTCTACAATTAACACAGAATGGTCAGAAAAACATAACAACAACAACAACAAAAACGATGACAGAAGTCAGAGGAGATTGACCAGACTGAGCTGACAGGAAGGCTACAGTAACTCAAAAATACTCTCTACAACAAAAACACTCTTTACAACTGTGGTGAGCAGAAAAGCACCACAGAATACAGAAGCTTGAGGCCGAAGGGCTACGACAGCAGAAGACAACATGGGGCTCCACTCCTGGCAGCCAAGAACAGAAATGTGAGACTCCAGTGGACAGATGAAGGTGGGAAAAACGTTACGTTGGCTTTTTCCCATCTTCAACTGTCCACTGAGGTAAACCATAGCCTTCCTATCTTGAACTGTATATGCATGTTTTTATGCATTGTTTTATGCACAATATTGTAATTTATTGTATTATATTGTTCTATATTCTGTTCTATTAAACTCTAACATCCATTCAGAACATAGAAACCAGAGTGTAAAAGAAAAAAAGTTTAAAAGTCATGTCATACACTTTTAAAGCAATTATTTAACAATGCTTTTATGTAGAAAGGGAACTCTAAACTTCCATAAAGAGAAAGTGCATACAATGTGAACAATAAAAATCAATGTTGCTCCATACTGGTGAAATCAGTTCAATCAGAGAGAAAATGAGATATAGATCACCCCATGTTTAAATTCAACCATCATTTCAATCAATAAAATGACAGATTTACAATATAGACCAACGAATGTGTCTCCTGCTTCTGTACCTACCTATTTAAAAGTACTGACAGTTCAATATTCTGCTCCTTTAATGTTTTTCACCTACATTGGTCTTTCTGTTTTTCTGGCTTTTATGTGGCTGTCTATCAACCTGCTCTGAAACAAAGTTGAACTTTATTTTGACTTATGCAAAGGTTTGACCATGTCATAGTCCTGACAGCTTTCAGGTGCTACCATCAATATCTCTTATGATAAGACAAAAAGGTTAATGCTGGAGAACAGGTAATGACAGAACTGTCTTTCATCTACTGGTCTGTAATATAACAACCGAGCCAGGAGAGTAGCAGAAACACATTGTGTGGGATATTGACCTTGTGGCAATATAATTTAATCAGCAGATCCAAGGTCACTTATCATCACCTTCTGCTCTACATCAAACTCTCTAAGACATTTCAGGCCTCATTAACACCCAGTAACAGCCTGAATATTATTGCCTTCATGGATTTTTTCCCTCTCCTCTGCCTAAAGCAGTAAAGAATAATCCTTTACTATTGACCAGTGCTTTCACTACTGAACTCGGGCTTACCTGTTTCTCCATTATTAATCTGCCACCATATTACAAAAGTGCATGTTTCACTAGAAGACATAAAGTGTGATATTGTAAGAAACAGATTCAACATAAGAAGAATGTTGAGATGAATCTGAAATGTAGAGCACACGTATCTACACACTTCTCGAATACTTTCATTTGATTAAAGTGGTAATCAGCAAAACATTACAGACTCATTATTTTGTGATTTGGAAATCCAGTTGCGTGTTTTTGGAATGATCTGTTTACTATCTGTTCATCGTTATAAATACAGACTGTCTTATCCAATAAAAAAACACATTTTCCACTGCCATATCTTTACTGACTCCATACAGTCGTTTACATTTTGGGACATAATACAGGGATAAGCACTACATTACTTACTAAAATGCACTCATTAAATGGAATGTGTTATGGTGTGATGAATTTTAAATACTGATTGGTTGGAAGGTTGATTAATTTTCTATAACAGCATGGGTCTGACAGTAGTCTGGCCGCATGACAAATCACATGTTTATATTAATGGGTTCAGTGTTATGCATTAACACATCTATAATAATTCCCAGGCACTTGTGCGGTGGGTGGTCGCAAAATATAAATCTAACAAGTGGTTTAACAGAAGTTAAGTGGTTAAGCTAAGATACATCTATAAAGAAGATGTATTCAACAACATTAAAGGTAACTATAAATTGTTAGGAAGCATGAAATGTCCTTGTTTAATAAATAAAACAGCATATTAGTAGTCGAAGCTGTGGTTGAAGAAGAATAAACCACTTTGAGATATGCTGTTATAGGAGAGTCATCTACTCCAGGGTGGTAATGGCCAATGTTTCTCATCAGAGTTGCTATCTTTAGTCACCAGAGCTATTCTAACTCCTGTCATTACTTCCTGATTTTCCTAGCCTAACTCCCCAGAGCTCTAATATCCGACTTTCTGTGTTTGGTGTTAATGAAAGGTGCACATGTGAACCAGCCCTGCAGATCTAACTCACTTATTTACCCCAGCTATACAGCCTAGCATTGGCTAGTGAGATAGAGCAAAACTAACTTTCATCCAGTTTTCATGTTATTTCTTTGAAGATTGAACAGGATGTGGAAACTCATCAAGAGTTTTAAAATTAGACAGGGCAAGACGCTGCATGGAATATGGCTCTGACATTAGGCACAGACTGAGAATCAACACAGATCTGTTTTTCCTCGAAAAGACTCACTGAAATACTTTCTATTTACAAATCAAAAATAAATGCCATTCTGAAAAGAGATCTTTTCTATTTAATTATTCAGGGATGTTTAAAAATCATTTGGCCTGCAAAGTACATCCCTTATTATGATCTGCACGTAGATGATGGCTGATTGCGTGTTTATATTCATGTGGCTGGCGTGCTGGCTCTGAGACTCAAGTACTCTGACAGAATCATTTATTCTGTATCAGTGTCATGTTCTCCCATGGGAAACAGTTCCTTAATCCAATGATGTTGGCTGCACTGATCTTGCAATATGCATGAAGCACATCAAAACAGGTTCGTGCATGTACATACACATGCACATTCACCCACAAAAGGCTTAATAAAGACTTAATAAAAGCTCTGAATATCAGGGATGAAAAACACAGATCCCTTTTGATTAGGAAGACATTAAATCTTAAGCTGCCAGAAAGTGGCATTAAATCGCTCTCCTGTGGATCTCGGCCTTTGATGAAGTTTCCTGTGGATTTTGTAAAGTGCCCATCTGGTAGCACCAAAGCCGATAATTAATGGAGCTCCTCTAATTGCCTGTGAAGGTGATTAGATCAGAAGCACAAGTACAAACGTACTAGAAGAAGACTTCACATGCTCGTGATAACTAATACAATCATACAGTACTTAAGTTTAAACAGTTGGCCCCCTCAATCATAATGCTTCATCAAACCCAGTGTCCACTTAGTTAAAAAAGGCAGATGTTTCAACTAAACATGGATTCAAAAAAACAACAGAAGGCTGCTGATTCTCAAAGCTCAATCTGTAGAGTGCTGATGACCAGACTGAGCCAACACATGGAAAGATCCACTGCACTCTCAGGATTTACGGGTGAAATACATTCCTCTAGGGTTATGATATCTATTTAGTTCATGAGGCAAAGCAGTGGCATAAAAAACTGACAATGTGCTGCCCGATAATACAGTATATTATATTCTGGAGTGGAAGAGTTTTATCTTTGGCGATGGTAATGATAGGGAAATGGGGTGAAATCTGACAAGCCATAATAATAAAAGTCACAGCCATTTTTTTCTCCCTCATTAACAAATGGTGTTCATTATGGAAAATCTGTTCCTTAAAATCCATTCACCAGTGAACAGTCACTGTTATAAATCATGCATAAATAGTACTACAATTGATAAGGTAATACAGTCCTGATAATGGCCCATGAAAAAATTGCTGTGCTTGGGACTTACAAGCACTTTTCTTGACGCTTTTATGAATTGGGGATACATTGATAGCTCGGGCACAACCAATATGTGTGTAGTGGCCAGCTGGATGATTCAGCTGCAGCCAGCGTGCAGCAGGACACGCACCATACACTCGCTTTCCAGGACATGGAGGAAGAATACAGAGATAAACCAGCCAATACAGAGATAAACCAGGGTTATAGAGACAACACTGGCTTGAGGTTAAGACAAATGCTTAGCATTCTGATCCAAAATGTGCCAGTGTTTCAAATGAGCAGATATGAGCAGGAGCAGGTTTTATTTAAAAGACAAAACCTTTTCACATTACATCCACTGGACTCTAAACCATAACATGATACATTCACTTCTCAAAGCTCAAATTTCATTTAATTCAGCAGATTGTTAGGGATAGGCTATGTACATAACATGAAGGCCAATAGAAGTCTTACAACGTTTCTTACAATCTAACACAGAACATTCGTCTTATATTACATGTTTCTTTTTAACCATCTCATTACAATAAACATTGTAATTATTAAAAGTGTTTCTAATAATGTCCTGACTGCAAAGATATCTTAGAAAGATCTTCAATTTCAATAGTTTTTTTCCAGCCAGTTTCTTCCTATCAGGCTTCTGTTTGCATTTTCTGGCACAGAAATTGTTACGCGTCTTGGCACTGCGATGTATAATAGCGTCGTGCAGGGAGCGCTTGTCCGAGAGGACACTATATGGTGTGGAGTGGAAACAAGTGCCGAGACAGACCGCAAAACGGCTGCGCGTAAAATGTGAACACCTTAAGCGGAGAACAGACCAGGCGGGTTGAGTACACCTGTAGTGCTGGCCTAAGAGTATAGACTGCCTGCCAAAAAGCTCAACCTGGAACACGAGCACCTCGTGCAGGGCACAAACCAGGTGTTTGTGTACACTGAGCCATAGTGCTAACCCTGGGCATAGCAAGGCTGAGTGTCATAGTGTTTGTGTGATACTGTGAAAGGCACAGGCTTGAGAAACTCAGAGCCTATGGCTCAACACAAAAGCATTGCAGCGTGGAGGGAAAGGAACACAAAATGGCCTTGTCGTTTGGCCAAACATGAAAGAACTAAATCTTTCTTTAATATTAAATATATCCAGCCCTGAACCTCAATATTCACTTTTCTAAACATAAAGCTCAATATATACTAAGCAGTGCAGCATGCCACCATTCTGCTGGCTGGCACAGAACTATGTCCGCACGCGGAGTGAGCCCATCAGAAGGCTTATGAAGAGGCGCGGCCAGGTGCTGCACATTTACGCTGATTACCTGCATGAGAGCGCCGTGTTATAAAAGCCCCTGCAGGTGGCCACGGATTTGCCTGAGAAGACACCCGCAGAGTTACAGAAATAGGTTTCTCCCCAGCTTATGTAGAACGGGTCTGCCCATTTTCTCCAAAAGTCCCCCATGAAAGATATGGAATTTGAATGAAATATGTGGGCTTGGCTGGGTTGGAGGGAAAGACCTGTCAATGCTGTAAATTGCAATTACAGTTGTTGATGGTAACCTAGGACTGTTAAAATGACAAACTTCACCCTTAAGGGTTAGATAACAGGAAATGCACAAATGCACACCAGGATGTAGAATTTATAAGACTGCATGATTAAATGCAACTGAACCTTGGCAGATTAATTCCAATTATTTTTGAATATGTTAATGAAACGAAAAGAACTATAATAGTTATAAGTGATCCAACCAGCCCTTGATGTTCCCCTAATCCCAATCCTGAGACTCCACAGTAAATGCCCCAAGCTGGCCTTATATTCTATGGGATTCTTCATTAAGCCTTCATGTCACTGTAACCAACACTAATTGACATCTCAGCATCTACAGGGAAAAGCATTTGAGCTTCTCATTTTACAAAGCTGCCAGTCAAAATAGCAAAATTTTACCCCCTGAGCCTCAACAATATACCTCCCACTCTGTGTGTTGGCGAGAAGCATTCTCCTGTCTGAAGACAAACTAATTTTTTTAGCCCAGCAGACAGCTATATGAATAAAGAAGCAGGGAGGGAGACAGGAGACTGCTGTATGAAATGGCGTTTGTGCATCGGCTGTCTCTGTCTGACACGTTTCTCGGTGGGCCACGCTTCTATGCGAACAGCTTTTGCTGCTGCTGCATTACAGAAACAGGTTTTATTTAGCGCCATGCTCGCTACGTGACCTTGCTGCCTCAATCTGTGCCAGCACACCTCTGTGAAAATGACCCTCTGATGGCTTAAATTCAATCAATCACCCTAAGAGCTATGGCGATGGAGGCTATTATTGTTGCTGTAAATTACTTTAGCATTGCTGAATTAGCACGGATCATCATTTAGCCGTGATTTGTATTCCAGGTGCGGCGAGCTGTTCTGCTCCACACATAACCGAAGCATCCCTCATCCCTGGATGGGTCTCCCCAGACAAATATATCTGCCAAGTGATTGAATGGTAACGCTGTTAAACACACTGTCCACCAGTTCCCATGAGTCTCGCACATTGGGAGATGTGGCCCAAATTTAAAAGAAGAATCACCCACCCACACACAGATATATGCACATATACACACATGCACACACACACACATATACTGAGCCATTGTGCCAGGAGAGATGGCAGGTGTTGCGGCTGATACCTCGCTGGACTGAGTGGAGCTGGTGGAGGAATTTCTTGCACCATTGGCTGAGGTGATGGTGTGTCACCAGTGGGACTTGTGTGTCATTCAAAGTGCTGGCTTTGTTTCAGGCTTTCAAGCAGGGATTTAGAGCACAAACAACAACAAATAAAAAAATATTCCCTGGATCATTCTGGCTTGTGGGTACAAACTTGACAGAAATTTGGCCCATTAAAATTTCACAATAGCCAAGATATTCTGCCTTTCTCTCCCTGTGGCTGACGTTGAGTCCTGTGGAATCTCCACTCCAGCCTGTAAAGGATACTAATATGATTCCTTACATAAGCAGAACGATTTTAAAACTACTGATTTCAGATTATAGTGCCTGAAGCTGCACAGGCGAAGTTCTTTTCTGGGTATGAGGTCAAGCAGAGCTCGGAAACACAGAGTGACTGTATGTGTGTGGGTGTGTATGCATATATGAAATAGGCTTCAGCCAGTGTTCAATGGTATCAGGAATATAATCTATTGCTACAGTGATTAAATTGGACAATTTAAATGCCATTAAATGTGTTTTCACACAGCAGACGACAAATCTCTCCACACTCCATCTGTCTTTCTCTGCTTCTCCATATGAAAGATCAGAACTGCTGCAGATTTTTATACAACAGGAGAAAAATCTTGTTGGTTATGTGGTTACGTGGTCACCATAGCAACAGCAATGTTACAGCTAGTCCCTGACAAAAGGGGGCTGTTATTTTAAATCCATAGGCTACACAGTAAACTTTTGACTATACATAAAACCCAAAAATGTTTGATCTTTCTAATATTCTTTTTATTTACATGATGCTACCTCATATACAGCATATTGACCATGCATGATTTTAGTCCAAAATAAATCCTATACCTCGTGTTAATCAGCAATTGCTAGAGGACTTGATAAGACTATGGTATGTCACAACATTGTTAAGTCTATTGTGAGACAGGTTCAACGAAGTGACACATTTTAATGAGGTACTGTATTTGGTCACTGTGACTCAGTACAGTTTGCTTGAGACTCAGTGTCTATGGTATCCCCAAGGACCTCTTCTTGGCCCTCTTCTTTTTCTGATCTATTTGCTTCCCAACAGCAACCTTATCTGTCTCAGTTTCCACTGTTATGCCTATGACACAATTTATGTTACTACCTGCCCTTCAACAGTCATGCTAACCCCACATTATGTTCCTGCAGTGACACAAGGACTGGATGTACTCCAACTTTCACAAACTAAGTTTTGATAAAACACAAATCTATACAGCTGCTGAGGTGATAGTTGTTATTTTAATAATGTGTGGCCACAATTTAATACTCTGAAGCCATTAGTTATGCTTTTCATGGCCACGAGTTAAGTTTCTTGTGTGAGAATCTGAACTTGTGGTCTTAATATATAAATTTTGGCCGTGTGAAGATTTTGGCCTCAACATGTTAACTCATGGAAACCACTGTATTTTAAAATGAGTGAGACAGAATAATCAATTGAATTAGAAAATTCTGGCTACAAGAACCTAAGAATGGAGTGAATATATTACACTTTACTGCTGTCTTGGAATGATGCATAAAGACACATTGAGTCACTGTGACATTAAATATACAGTACCATTAGTCGGAATTACCTTAAAGAAATTCTCAAAGTGAATAGTCCCCAGATTCCTAACAAATAACTGAAGACCAAATATTAAGATTTGTATAATTAATGACCATGAAATACCAAAGTCATAGGTGCAAATAGTGTAACCTGGTGTGTGGGCTCTGAATATTAAATCAGTGCCTTGATATATTAAATTGTGACCACATCCTAAAAAATAACCACCTCAGTGGCTCCATAGAAATCCTACTAGTTGGTGACAATATTTATATGAACAGCTGTTCTGATTTAAACATTGACAACCATCTTAAATTGTTTGGAACCAAGGTGCAACCTTTGATGCACATTTACTTTTAGAAGCTCACATAAATTGCTTAGTGAAGTCTGGATTTTTTTTCAGCATTTTATTTTTAATATTGCATCTGGAAACTTTAGCTCATGCATTCATCACTTCTCCCCTCAACTACTGCATTCATTTCATTGCATTTATTTTCAAATTCTTCGTCTGACCTTTAAAGCACTCCATAAACATGTTCCTCAGTATTTGACTGAAGTATTCCATTTGTATACACCCTCCTGCATGCTCAGATCCTTCCGCTATACTTGCCATCTCTAAGTTCTGACTCTCTGTCCAGGCACTGAATCTCTGGAATTCTCTACTACAGAGCCTACGCCACATTCTCTTTAACATCCCCCAATTACAAACCTCCTATCCATCTCTCTGATGCTGTCTAGTCTAGTCAAACATTATGTGTAATTTGTTTTTTTCCTTATGGTTTATACTGTTCTAATGTATAGTGCTTTTGGGTTATTATCTGTTTTTCTGCTGACACATACGTAAAGTGTCCTAGGGCTTGGAAAAAGGTGCTATATACAGTATGTGGCAGCCTGGCAAAACCCTTCACCACACAATGCTGCCTACAGCTATATTCTATACTAATACTATTTATATACTAATACTACTTATGGAAAAACTGACATTTTAAAGAATGCTAAGTTTACCAAGGGTAATGTGTTATCACTTTGGTTTAATCAGTCTCAGTCTCATCACCTGAGGTAAATGTCACTGTCATAAATATCACAAATATACAAATATGCATTTTGCTGTGGGACTTAGCTATCCAACAACTCCAACAAACTGTGACATTCATTGTGCAAGAAAAGCACACTTAGCTAGTAATATTGTAGACATCTTACTAGCTGCATTTACCACTTTGTTTTTGCCAGGCAAAAATCCAAAGGCAAGGGTAGAAAGTACCTAAATAAAAACATTTCCATGTTCTTTTGCTCTTTTTGCTGTGTTAATTAGTGTGGGATGCTGGGACATGATTTTACAGCTGTGTTTCATATCAAAGCAATATGCATGCAAAAAATATCACTGGCTCCATAAATGTCTTCCTTGACTTTCGTTCTCTTACAAATATAATGTATACACACACACATATCCCATGCACCAGGTGCATAGGTAAAGCCAGCTTTTTTTTTTTTTTTTTTTAATAATTCCTTGGGTGTTGAATATTCATGGGCAATATTAAATCAAAATCATTACAGTTTTGCTCACTTGTATTCTGCTTGCTTGAGAGAAGGTTTCAAATATTATCAAAGCATTAACAAATAAAATACATGCCCTTTATCACTTCATAATGATTATTCATAACTGTCTCAATCTGCCGCCTGAGAAATATACTGTGGCATAAAATACACACCAAGGTTTCAAATAAAATGTCATAAAGCAAAGCAAATAAAAGAGAAACCATCCAGCATGGTGAGCAACCTTAAACTTATCTTATGAAAAGTAAGGCTAGATCACGGTGATAAAGCACCTCCACTGAATCCCAGTGTGGCAACAGCTTTGAGAAAAGTTCTCCCTAGTGCTCATCCTCAAGGCAAAAAAAAAAAAACGCAGCTGGGGGAAAAAAAGAAAAAAAAAAGAAATGCAGGTGTGGAGGAAGTCAGCCATGAATTTCAACTTTTTCCCTTAATAATGCCCCAACGACTTTTCGGGAAATGTATTTGCCTTGGGGAGAGAAAGTGATATTTCTCAGCAGTGTGTTCTTTTCAAATGGAGCAGGAGGAGGGAGACTCGGAAGAGACGGTGGTAATGAGGAGCCGTCGGTACCTGGGCCTTCTCCTCCAACACAGCCCGCTGGCAGAAAAAGTCTCCTTTCAATCACTCTATGCTAATCCTAAACTTCTCCAGGTTACGTATGTAACCATGGTCCCCCGATGGAACGAGACGCTGCGTCGAAATGCTATGGGAACGCCTTCAGCGTGACCGCGCTCTGAATCACGTGTGTAATCAGTCCAATGGATGGGCGAGACGT
>CM074961.1:11708299-11721939 GCA_037577455.1 Pangasius macronema
GTAGATCCTCAACTCTCTCAAGAGAAGGAGGTTTACAGAAAGCCTCAACACCACAGCCAGGTCCCATGGAGGGACACAAGATCGTACCGGAGGCCTCAGCGCACCGCAGAGGAAACATGTAACTAGGAGGTGTCTGCCCATAAACTGACCACCATGAGGGGTGTGGTAGGCCGCAATGGCCGCAACATAAACCTTCAGGGTGGAGTGGGTCAACCCTGCGGAGAAACGAGCCTGCAGGAACTCCAGCACTGTACCAACTGGGCAGTTAACTGGGTCGAGCCGGCAGTCTCCCCTGGAGAGCCGTCGAAAAGGGAAATCAGGTCCGAGAACCATACTCGGCCCGGCCAGAACGGGGCTACTAGCAACAGATGGACCCCGTCCCGGTGCACTCGCTCCAGAACAGCTTCAAGAGCAGAGCGTCTGTACCATAGCATCCAGTCCAAGAGGAGCTGGATGAGTCAGAGAGAACCAGGGGTGGGGACAGTGCGATGTTGCAAACCGATCCACCTGAGCCCAGCCGAACACTCTCCATATCTGCTCCACCACCTCGGGGTGCAGCCTCCATTCCCCGGGGATCAGCCCCTGCGAACCCCACGAGTGTAACCGCCACTCTGCCTCAGCAGAAGCGGGGCCAGCACCGCGAGGAACATGAGTGGAGGCTCCCTCCTCGAAGAGAGCCCTCCGGGAGCGAAGCGCACGCAGCGGCAAATGCTTGCAATGCGAGCAGACAACGCACAGGTTATGTGTATCCCCACCCGTAATATAGCGCGGGCAGGGAGGAACACACAGCCTGAAACACTCCCGTTCTCGCCCTTATGTTTTGTTTTGTCTTTTCTTCATCTGTTTTGTCTTTTCTTTGGACAAACAATACAAAATAGACAGACAATACACACATAGCGCTTGCTGAATGACAGAAAGCTGCCACGGCGCCCACCGCTCGTGCTTTTAAGCTTCCGGGTCACTATGTCACCCCGACTGTGACGTCTCGCCCATCCATTGGACTGATTAGACACGTGATTCAGAGTGCGGTCACGCTGAAGGCGTTCCCATAGCGTTTAGATGCAGCTCGAGTTCCTGAAGGGGAACTATTATTAATTTAAGCTCTTATTATTATTTAAGCTCCAGTGTGTTTGATATTTTACAACATCAAGAGGATTGTGTGTGGGCATGAGGCTGCATTTCCATTTATCTGAGCAGAACTGTAAATAATAATAAAAAAAGACAAGAAGAAAATAAAGTTTCTCTCATTTTTGTCCTTCATAGATTGATGACAAGAGCTGAGACCTGCTATAAAATGGTGTCTTAATTTCTTGGATTTAGCCGCAGGCCAAGCTCCTTCCCCAGGCTGCACTCTGCTTTATGGTTTTGGTGAAGCAGGGATGTCCTCGGGACGCTGTGAGATTTATGATACGCCTGTGTTTTGGGCATTTTGAAATAAGCTCCTTTTTAAAACCAGTCATAAAATTAATATTATCCACTATATAATGTAATATCTGGTATGCCTTATGGGTAGCAGGGAAATGTGCTTTGCTTTGCATGGCAAGGAAATCAGTCAAACATTTTTATACATATTTTTTTCCCCCAAAAAAGTAAACTTTCATTTCTCTAAAGGGTAAATAGTTACCAAATTTAGATTTTCCAAATTTTCAAGAATCATCTCCATCTCAAGTCAGGCACAGCAAATATCAAACACATCAAAGGCTTAACTAATAGATTTGAGCGCAGGATTCAGAGCGCAGCACTGAGCAGAACAGCAAGATGGATACAGCTGAATAATAAATCTGCTGGCTGCTGGAGTTTCATATTCACAAGACTGCTCCGTGATTACATTTGGACACCGGCCTGACCTCTTCTCACGCCGCTCACCTTTGGACAGTGGAACAGCAAGAAATATCCCTTAATATATTCCAATAAATCTGCTCTGACTTATCAAGTACAGGAGCTCACTAAGGCATAAGGGTGGAGTAACCCCAAGATTCAATCAAACCTGTAATAAAATCTTATCACATTTCTGAGAATTTCAAGGAAACCATAAAATAACCATGAATAACAAAGCATAAAGCAATTCTGTCAAAACACCAGTATCAGATTTATTATATAGAGATAGTGGTGGCAGCAGGTACTGTGAAGGACGGCAGTAAGGTTATTTGATTTTCTTCATAATAAACATGTAACTGCAGATTGTCAGCTTGCTGCAGATTTCTATAATCAGTAACAGCCTTTGTGGACTAACGATACAGGAGATAAGAGTGGTGCAGAGTAGAGTGGAACTGTGCTCTGGTAAACAGAACACTTTAGGCCACTCACACACAGTAGTGATGGAGAAATGACCTGCCACTCGCCGTGCCTCAGCCCAACTGAATGTAGGAGGAATTGTTTTTTAATAAGAGCTGCAATACCGACAACAGCAAAAAAAAGACAGGGGAGTGAGGCAGGACAGGCATAGAGAGAACAGGAGAGACAGATCCACTAACACTGAATCACTTCCTGTGAGACACATGTAAGCATTAAATAATTCATGTATTTAATGCACACAAACATATATATATATAATAAATACAATAAATATCAAACATGATCTGCTGCGAGGGCCAATATTTCGCACAAATACACTACATTATTCATAAACTATTGTTCTGTAGACCTTTATTCGTTTCAGAGAACACACACCGTAAACTTTCCGAGCCATGATAATATATGATTCAACAAATCAACAACATATGATTTGGACATTTATATTCTTGTGAACCAATCCATAATTTCACACAACTCCAGTTGTGTAAAATTATTACTGATTAAAACAATTAGGATTTATTCAAAAAGAGTAACACACTGAAGACAACAATTTCATTCTTCAGTACCTTACATCCATCCAGTCAACATAAAAAAATTCATGAGAAATAGATGTGGGAAGCATGCCAAAACCAGCAAAAGCAGCAACACTGACCCACAGCAGGTGTGTGCAGTGTCTCACCACGGAGTAGGCACCATGAATACACAATGATCTACATTTTACATATTAAACATGATGAGAGAGAGAGAGAGAGAGAGAGAGAGAGAGAGAGAGAGAGAGAGAGAGAGAGAGAGAGAGAGAGAGAGAGAGAGAGTTCTTAGGGGTGATTAGAGATGTGGCCATAGATAAGGATGAGAGTCCTTCAAAGAGAGAGAAAGAGGACAGACAGACAAAGAGACAGAGAGACAGAGAAAAGGCTTACTTGTATGTAGTGTTTTAATTGGATCAGTGTAATGGTCTGGAGAGGTCAGACAGAGAATCTACAGTAACCTCTGAAACCTCTGAAACGTCAAAAAGCCAATTCTATTGTTTTTGCTATACACTGAAGACATTTGTGTAAGACCTCAAAAGACGAATATGAGATGACAGATCAGAATTTCAGCTTTCCTTTCCTGATATGTAATATCTATCTACTGTGTTGAACAACTTAAAATATGGCACCTATTGTTAGAACCTTCCCATTTTTCAAGTGATCAAAAATATTGAAACAAGTGACTGACAGGTGTTTCTTGTTGCCCATGTGTGTCCTGTTCAATTGATTGTTTAAAGAGTTAATAGCTCTGAATGCCTACTCTTGGTTTTAGTCCTCGTTTTCTCCTGTAAAGACTGCATTTGTTAAAGAGTATAAACCAACATGAAGACCAGGGAGCTGTCTATGGGAGAAAAGTAAGCCATTCTGAACCTGAGAAAAGGGAAAATCAATCAGAGCCATTGCACAAGCATTAGGCTTAGCCAATACAACAATTTCGAATGTCCTTAAAGAAAGAAACCACTAGTGTACAAATAACCAGACATGCGTCAGGTTGGCCAAGGAAAACAACAGAAACATTGTGAGAGCTGAGAAGAAAAACAAAAACTAAAAAACAAGTCAGATGCAAACCACTCATCAGCAGTAAGAATCAGAAGGCCAGATAAGAACTGGCAAAGAGAAACAGAGATGCGCCACAAAGGTTCAGGATCCAAGATGAACCTCTACCAGACTGATGGAAAGTCCAAAGTGTGGAGAAAGAAAAGGATCTGCTCATGATCCAAAACATATGAGCTCATCGGTCAAGCATGGTGGAGGTAGTGTCATGGCTTGGGCTTGCATGGCTGCTTCTGGAATGTGATCACTTATCTTTATTGATGATGTAACTCATGGTGGTAGTAGCAGAATGAATTCAGAAGTCTGCAGAAACATTCTGTCTGCCAATTTACAGAGAAATGCATCCAATCTAGTTGTTTCAGACTGGTCAATTCAAACCAGACCATAACCCCACTGAGCATGCATTTCACGTCCTGAAGAGGAAACGAATGGCTTTTCCAAACCTGGAAAAGCATCACAAAAGAAAAAAACCATTCAGTGAGCCCTCATGCCCTGTGAATAGGGGTGGAGTCTTCATCTAAATAGACCACTCCCATCAGGATAAAAATCATAGGATAGAAGTGATCAGTCAGAATAACTTTATATTGATTTGCAGCAACTCTGCCCTCTAACAGGACAAGCAGAACCAAAGTATAAGAGCAAGATGTCTCGCACTGCATAAAAGAACATCTGTTTTTCCCCCCTGTAATTTGTCACCTGTCTGTACTTCCTTTTATAGAGCTTCAATACACATCATCTTTCTGAAGTGCATCTTTCCTGAAGTAATTGACAATGGTAATGTGACCAATTACACAACTCACATAAAATGTTTATATGAACGCAAGCCTATAATTTAGTGTACAGCTAATATTTAATAAAACACATAAATACCTCTTTTAGAGCTTTACAAACACAAAACAAAAATTCCACTCATAACTGGGAACAGTGTGATGAAATGGATGAACATAAAACTCCCAGCATCCCATCGGTGTGGACAGATGTGCAGTCCTCACCCTTGTAACTGCACCTATATCAGTGTAGTTACAGAACAGTTCATTATCGTTATTAAATAACGTACTTTAATGCAGAGGTCATCAACTGGCAGACTTTATTCCAGATACAGACCAAGCGAAGTATTTCAGAAGAACAAACAAGGCAAATATTTTAGTGGAATCAGTGTAGGAACTACAGTGAACTGCCTGTAGTTCATAGCTTGTATTAAAAAAAAAAACTGACAAAAGTATGCATTTATTCTCTGCTTCAAGTTCTTCTGTGGTGTTCGTCAAAAGTCATACCTAAAGTCATACATAAAGTCATTTAGTTAAGCATTAAAAGGTGACTGTAGTTGCTATTCAGTCATGTTAGTTCCTTATCCATAACTTTGTAAGCAAGGAATTAAAAGCTCTAGCTGGAGCATTTTTTTTTTTTTAAATCTTATTTGAAAACCCCTGCTTTAAGGTGTAGAACCACACAAAGTCCAAGTCAGACAAGCACCAATCTATACTTGAATCTGACTCTGGAGCAAAGGGAACAAACCAGGCTTATGTACGTTCTCCTAAAGTTAAACACTCTAGCTTTTTTAAGGCAAAAAATATGCCAAAGAAAACACTGTCAATATTAGCATCTGCTTAATGAACTGACTGAATCAGCGGAGAGCTGCAGGCATGGTGTCACTCTCTGCCATTCTTTTTTGTCTTTGTTTTCTCATGATGTGGGACTTGCATTAAAAGTAGCTGACTATTTTGGGAATAAAAAAGACACATTTCTCAATGCTGCCAACACTCGGTAACAACACTTCCTCAAACCCTCACTTCTGCAATATCACACTCTACTGAGCACTTTTAATGAAAACATAATAGAAGTGTGGTATTTTCCTTTTTTTTTAAGCAACTAATTAAGGTACAACCTTACAAGGTAACCTGGCCTCCTGGCGTGGGTGCTTGTTTATCTCAGACTGCTGCAGCTTGATGAGGGGAAAAAAGAGAAATGAAACCAGATGAGATGAAAGGGGAGCGGAGGGAGAAGTACACCAACCTCCTACTGCGTTCATCACTTATCCTCTTTAACACACACTTACACAGGCCATAAATAGTAAAAGATGATTTAATGATGACATTGGAGGATAATGTGTCGTCTGGGGGAGGAGAGCAAAGTGGAATGGATTGGCTCAATAAGAGGCTGTCATACACTGCTGACACACACACATTACTGAAACAGATTCTAGGTGACCATTTTTAGGGTAATACTTTCCTCAAAGGGCACAGTAAATGTTTGCTTCTCAGCAGTATTGTTACACCTAACAAGGATATTCTGAATAACTTCAGAAAATGTCATACGAGCATCAATATGATAATTACAGTCCAATCGAGGTTGAGTATAAGGTGAGCCCTTATTCTTTCTTTCCTTGACTGTAAAACACAATCCCTCTGGCCTCATGCTCATCCGCATTTAGCATGGATCTCAATTCCCATCCTAATGAGTGATAGAATAAGGACAAAATGGGATACTTATGGGAGCTTGGTGTCAATTTCAGCCATTTTCTCGAAAGCATCAGAAAGAAACATCAAAGCCTTTTTCTATCCATCTGAGTATTCCTGTTCCTTACACCATGCATAAAAGTGAAGGAATGCTCTTCCAAAAAGCTGCAAATTAAAACTCTTGTCACAGTAAATGACTCTCAGGTTTAAGCCATTAAACATAAGTCTTCTCTTAAGGCTTGCTTGCCTTCAGCCCTAGAATAAACAGCGGTGACAGAAGTAAGCCATAATCAATACCGTCTCAGACATGAGGCTATAGGTGAGGCTCATTCAATACTATTAACAAATAACCTGGCAACGAGAGCCATTATGCACTGAAAACTAAAAATGGATAACCGGAATTGATGGCTACGTAATGCCATGTTCTATTTCCCTTCAGAGGCTCCCCTGTCTCTCTAATTGCTTTAATATATGGAGAAAGTGTGTAGTCTGATCAGTCATGCTTATCAGAGGGTCAGCAGAGCTCACCTTGTTCTCCAATAGAGCAAGATAAACCATGGATAAATGAGCAAATGACTGGGGCCATATTATCCAAGGATTAATTAGAATTTACTGCACAAGGTCCATGTTAAATCTGATATACAGCAACTGTGTAGGTTGTTAAGAAAATGTGACCTTGTACATTTTTTGTACATTTCTAGTAACTAACCTAAACCAGACTTCAGCATATTTTTGTCCACTTCCTGATGCATTCCATGCCTGCTCATTAACCTTAGAAGCAGAATAGACGTATATTAACCAAGCAAGCAGCAATGCAGTGGCATGTAAGAAATGTGTTTGATGAATATGAAACAATTTGCTAAACTAAAGAAATGTCTTCATTTTAGTGAAGATGACATGTAGCTGGGTGTGTGGGCTGAGATGTAACTACACCCTGTGTTGTAGTAATTTTACTACACCCTGTGGCGTAGTAGGCTGACTTGTGATTGGACTCTGTTTTATAGTAGGGTGAGACGTAGGTTGAAGTGTAGTAGGGTGAAGTGATTGCACTCTGTGGTTTATAAGTTTGAGATGTGATTGGATTCTGTGGTTTAAAAAGTTGAGATGTGATTGGATTCTGTCAAGTAGAAGGTTGAGATGTGATTGGACACTTTGGAGAAGTATGTTGACAGGATTGGACTCTGTAGTGTGGTAGGTTAACATGTGATTGGATTTGTGATATAGTAGGATGACAAGGTTGAGATGTGGTTGGACACTGTGGTGTAGTAAGGTGAAGTGATTGGACTCTGTGATTTAAAAGTTTGAGATTTAATTGGACTCTCCTTTGGAGCAGAATTACATGATTTACATTTATGACTTTACGTCATTTATACAACGGAGCAGCTGAGGGTTAAGGCCCTTTCTCAAGGGGATTTGAACTTCGTAGCAGGATGAAATTTGATCAGACTCCATGGTATAGGAGGTTAAAATGTGATTGGACTCTGCAGTGGAGTAGGTTGAAATGTGATAAGACCATGTGGCAAAGTGAGCCAAGATGTCACCAGACCATGTGGTGCTGTGGGCTGGGTGATATAAAGCCATACTGTGTCTCAGTGGGATATCAACAATGTGAACCTGTGTGTCTTTACACCACATATGGGCTCCTCTCCATCACACAGGGCCCAGATATAGTCCATAAAGACTTTCATAACCTAGTTTCTAATATCAAAACAGTGAAAATACTATGCATTATAACACAAATATGACAGGTATAGGCTTTTGACGTTTTAAATAAATAGTGTACACTATTAGGACATGATACATCATCCAGGGATCTCAGTTTCCATCTCCCAGTCCTTTCTAGCATATAGAAATAATACACAAACGCACAAAAGCAATTTTTATACTTACTTCTTCCATGGCAGTATGATTAATATTTATCTCTCTTTTTTCATTTTTGTCTTGGTTTATTTTGACATGAGCATCCATATGCTGATACCTGAAGCCCAGACCAAAAGCAGGAAGAAAATAATAATAAAAAAACAATGTAAGGCCCACTGCTATGTGTTTAAGGTGAGAAAAACCTCATTTAACATCCTATATTGGATTTCAGTGTGCAGGATGCTGCTTCAACAAAATTTCCCTTGACTAATAATCAATCAATGACATTTTTTTCAATATCAAAGTGACAATTGTAAAGACTGTGTAGAGGATTTAGGCCAGGATCAGACCTCTTACTGATAGGACTAAAGCCAGGAGTATTAGCTCAGATGGATGCATTTTAATTAAACCAGAGTGACACTGAGCAAATCTTATGACCTCATAAAAAGCCCACACTAAGATAATGAATGCAGCTGATATAATTCCCCCAAGGTTGTTTATTTGGACAATTAGAAGCTGCTATGATTCATACACCATTATTTTAAACATATTCAGTGGGAGTTGCTTTAATATCTGATAAATTGGCCAGCAGAGAGAATAAAGGCTAGCAGGCTGTGGCTATGCCGGGTTTATTGTTTAGTCTATGTTTCCAGTGATAGCGACGTGGGTGGATTGTTCCCACTCTAATTTAACACTGTAATGTCACAGGGGACAGTTTCGTTTGCCTTTTAAGGGACTGGCACTGACTCCTACTTGCTAAGTCAGCTCAACTGAACTAAGGAAGTGGGAGGATTGTAATATATGTGCATATAAGACCTGGAAAAGAGGGTTGATGGCTTTTTTTTGTTGTTGTTCTGGCTATGCTCTTGGTAAAAGTTTTTTTTCTTCCATTACAAAATGTTTAGAGCAGTCCAGTTCTTTATTAGAAAATCCATCATTTGCCTTAGGGAGTTACTGGATGCTTCTCAGCAGTCGATCAACTATGCTATAGCATTCATATACAAAATAGTGTACACATAGAAAGCTTGTAATGCAATAACAGGGGCAATGCAATAACAGGGGCCTTGGGTTACAGCTTTCAAAAGCTGTACACCGATTGTAATGATTGATGTTGAGAAAGGTTAAGGGCTTCTGCTCAAGGCTACGCAGTTTCCCATCTAAGACACATGTCTTTAGTTTGGAAATTAGGAGATGGAATGGGCTAACGCTGTGTCTGGGGTGCATTGTAAGTGGTGATTTGTAATAAGTTGTAATAATGACAATTTCCACCTCGGCACATTTGATGTGCAAAGTGGAAAAACAAACAAACATGGATGCCTCCATGAAAGCATGACTTTGTTTGCTCTGTCAGAGCCAGGAAAGCTCATAACCGCACTTGAGGCCTGCGTGAGTACAGGTTGTGTTCTTTATACTATAGTGACCTTCAAACATGCAACATTTTGGACTGAAATTGCCGTACAGCAACAACAGTGGACAACAGTAAGTAGCCTTAGCTAACTGGCTAATGTTAGGGATAACTCTAATGTTGATGATTACCTTCACAAAACAGTGATTAGTGTGGTCATTGTTATTGATTTAAGTACTGTGCCTATATATTAACTGCCAATACTCCTATAAGCTAATTTAAAAGTAGAGAAGAGGTACTTTACTCTGTTGATTTGGCACTTGGTAAATGGGGAAGGAACTGGTAGTTGAGAAGACTACCACAAGTTGAAGAGTTACAAGTCGAGGGAGTGTTTTCTGTGTCTTTTACTGGTTGTAGGCGGGGAATTACAAGCTGCAACTTGTAAACGCAGTATAATTATGCATTGTGAGTAGCAAGATTGGTCTAATTTCATGAGCTCTGTGACACTCTGGTTGACTCCTACTTCTTTTCCATCAGCTAGAGAGCATCTCCTCCCTCCCTTCCTTCCTCCCTCCCTCCCTCCACTTTCTATTCCTGCCTGAATGTTGGGCTCAAAAGTGGAGCAGCAAAAGAGGAACACAATGAAGCGAGAGCCTGGGAGCCTCAGTGGGACTTGCTCAAATGTTCACTGGCAAGATAAATGCAGTTATTGTAGGGCCGCCAAAAGCAAAAAGCAAGCCAGAATCTAATGAAGAGAACAGGAAGGACATCATAATATACTAGTGAGGCAGGTCAGCTGAACAATAGTGGGAGAGAAAGAAAGTGGAGGTTGGGAGCGCTAATGTGCACTAAAGCCAGGTAGTTTTGCTGAGTGGCTGGGAAGCAGAGGAACTTATGGGCAGATTGTGCCAGTCTCTGTTCTTACATTACATCTTATGAAGGCAGTATTCAGTACATCATGATGCATTTATTTGTGGGTTTAGAAGTGTATAACGGTGTATCTTCTTCTCTGCACAAGGTTGTGACGGCTTGGAAACTTCTGGAATGAAGAATATTTCTCTTTTTTGCCAGTGTCATTTTTTTTCTCTTGCTCACTCTCTCTCAGATTGACACATGGTCTCTTTAATAAGGTACCTGTGACTCAACTCTTCATTATTGGCTGCCTCGCTCAATCATTTCCACCCATAATGTGCCTTTTTCTTCATGACAAATAAGAGAAAGGAGAGATAACGTATCTTTGACACACACACACACACACACACACACACACACACACACACACACACACACACTCTTGCGCTGTCTCAGGTCATCACTTCTTTTCTGTCCATCACAGACCATCAGTTTTCACTTGCAAAGGAATTGAACATTAATACCCCGGACATAAGGACCAACTGTTCTATAAGTCCTACGTATTCCTACTTGTCCCTGCTTGCCCCTGCTTATGTTCAATACAAAGACTCAGGATTGAACCCTAGATGACGTGGACACTTTCAAGTTTGCTGATTTGCATCTTATTCATTTCATTGCGAAGCTCTTCTGGATCCACACAGTGCAAGATGATCATGGCACAGCTAAATCCGGCAGTGTTTAGCCAGTTGTGTGAGGGTACTAAAAAGGATAACTAATCTGAGTGGGACATGATAGAAACAAATCTCTTCATTTTCTCTTCATTTAGTTATTTGAACTAAACTTTATTATAGCATGTATATGCTAGGCATATGAAGCCTCAGCTTACTTGATAATGGTATCTAGGTAGGTCAAGTTGATATAACGTCTAGTATAACACC
Source organism: Pangasius macronema (assembly GCA_037577455.1). Lineage (NCBI taxonomy): Eukaryota > Metazoa > Chordata > Actinopteri > Siluriformes > Pangasiidae > Pangasius > Pangasius macronema. The sequence goes on from CM074961.1 coordinate 11,719,629, forward strand.
TGAGTCAAAGCATTAGAATAAATGATAACGCTTTACCATGGTGTTCATTTGCCTACATAAATCCTATATAAACCCTTCCTAATAACTGTGATAAATCTACATAACTGTTTATTGTGACAGGTGTCACAAAGACTGTATTGGCAAATGATGACTGTAATTTGACCAGAATCAAGTTACAGAGATGTATGTCCTGTTATGTTATGGGACAATTTCCAGGCTGATATTACCTCAGGCTGGCACGATAACTGACTCTGTAGCTCAGTGTGCATAACAATGATGATGTAATTGGATATAATACTATTGCATAGCAATGGTGACAATGATTACACTGTAACAACAAAGTTATGTACATTTTATTATTAGAATACATTTTACTATTTGTGTAATATTTGATATTTGTCATGGCACAAGTAAATGTGTATTGATTAAATTAGAGTTTGGTTTTTGGACATCTATCATTACACTTTGAAATACTAAACATACACTACTTACATTGAGCCTGTTTATAAGGAAAACATTTTGGGGTTGGAAAAAAATAATGCACATGTTAAAACACTGGTTCTTGTTTTGATTGAAAAAAAAAACATTGAACTTTTCTTAGTTACCTAAAGATGTATGAAGGCATAGCGTACTGTAGCTGCGAGCTGTAGCTGAAGCATGAAGACATGAGCTCTTGAGTTACCCAAACATGCATGAAGGCATGAAGTTATAAGATATTTTATGGGAATCATTAGTTGGATTGTAAGTGGAATTTGAGGCGTTCTCTCTCTTTTAGATATGCTGTCAAAGCTAATATTACTGGAGTCCCTGCTTGCACACTGTACACTGTCTTTAACCATTACATGATAATGAGCATACCTAATAATCTGGGTCTCTCTCTCTCTCTCTCTCTCTCTCATATATATATATCTGTAAAGCTACACATGCTAAGCCTGAGATACCAGTGATCCTCACCCCTTCTGTTCTCAGGACCTGCCTGATCCATCCTGATGCCCTACTTCTGGTTGGAGATCTCATCAACTGAAAACCACTCGCTGCTGCTGAGGATGGCCCCACATGGACAGCCTAAATCAATGAGATTAGTGTGGATGGTACCACATAGAAACCATAAAGATGGCTGAGGATGATCTTCCTTTGATTGCAGTCGTAAGGCTATCAAAGGAAGATCATCCTCAGCCATTTTTATGGTTTCTATGTAGTATGTGCTATGAACAGTTTTGCACTCAAGACTCCATCACTAGGCAGTTGATAATTTCAACAAAATAGACTTCAAGTTAAAATTATAATGAATTCAGAAATGACTCTGATGCTCATATTAATACATTGCTCATAAGTTCCTGGTTATGCAATTGCACTTTTTGACTATACAGTAAACAAATATAGAAGGGAATTATTTATAATTGCACTATCACCTGGGGGGATTTGGGGCACTGTTCAGCAGGCTGACTGCAGCAGGGAAGAAGCTGTTCCTTTGGCATGAGGTCCTGGTCCTGATGGACCGGAGCCTCTTGCCAGAGGGGAGGGACTGGAAGAGTGAATGTCTGGTGTGAGAGGGGTCGGCTGCAATCCTGGCTGCATGTCTCCGAGTCCTGGAGACGTACAAGTGCTGGAGTGATGGGAGGCTGCAGCTGATCACCTTCTCAGCGGAGTAAATCACGCGCTGCAGCTTGGCCTTGTCTCTGGCCATGACAGCAGCAAACCAGACAGTGATGGAGGAAGTGAGAGTCGATTCGATGATGGCAGTGTAGAAGTTGACCATCATCCTCACAGGGAGGTGAAACTTCTTCAGCTGCCGCAAGAAGTACAGCCTCTGCTGAGCCCTCTTGGTGAGGGAGCTGATGTTCTGCTACCTATTGAGCTCCTGGGTGATGGTGGTTCCCAGGAAGCAGAAGGACTCAACCGAGGTCACCGAAGTGTGTGTGTGTGTGTGTGTGTGTATGTATATATATATATACACACACTCCTGAACAAAATCTTAAGACCAGGGAAAATATTACAAGTATTCACACTGTCACTATCAGTGAAGCAAGCCATCATTAGGCTGAAAAAAAAACAAACCCATCAGAGAGATAGCAAAAACGTTAGGTGTGGCCAAAACAACCGTTTGGAACATTCTTAAAAAGAAGGAACGCACCAGTGAGCTCAGCAACACCAAAAGACCTGGAAGAGAAAACACCCTTCACAACAGTTGGCCAGATCAAGAACACTCTCCAGGAGGTAGGTGTATGTGTGTAAAAGTCAACAATCAAGAGAAGACTTCACCAGAGTGAATACAGAGGGTTCACCACAAGATGTAAACCATTGGCCTCAA
>CM074961.1:11732259-11750456 GCA_037577455.1 Pangasius macronema
AGGATTGACTCCACCAGAGAAAGCTCACAGATAAAAACAACAGTCCAAAGTGATCCCACATTGCAGCAAGGCAATTAATAAAACAGCGATCAGACTAGAAGAACTGAAAACCTCAAAGCTCCAAACCCCTCGCTAACATTGAAAATAATCAGACAAACATTTAAGAAAACAAGGAAAACAGTGAGAGGAGCGGCAGCCAAACACGCCAGCGTTCCCTATCAACCGAATGTAGTACGCCAGTAGTACATATGGACGAAAAGGTATGCATGAAAACAAAGAAAAACAAAATTGATAGGAAAAAAATATTTAGACGCTACAATGTAACAACAGTAGTACTTTGTTGCAAAACTGTTGTTGGCAAATACAGCTTTGAGATGTCTACAGTAGATCTCAAGACAGCTTTCTGCAGTATAGTGGATTGAGTTTGTCCCATTCCTCTTGGCAAATCGTCTTCAATTTCCATCTGATAGATTTACAGTTTTAAAATCCTCCATCAATTAGATTCAAGTCAGGAGATTGGCTAGGCCATGCAAGACATTCCTGAGTTATTTTGGCTGTATGTTTGGGGTCGTTGTCTTGCTTCAAACATCCATCTTCTCCCCAGATTCAGTTTCTTGGCCGATGAGATTAAATTCTCCTCTAATATGCCCTGGTACACCATGCGTATGGTCTTCTTGGAGTAATACTCAGGGCTGAATTATTGCCAAAGAGTTCTATTTTTCAGTTTCTTCTGACCAGAGTATATTGTTCCAAAAGTGCTCTGATTTGTCTAAACACTTTTTCAGCAGAGGAGTCTTGTGGGGGGAATGCACATGCAACTCATTGCTTATTGTTGTTCCTATTGTTCCTGTTGCTGTCAGGTAGTCTTTCAACACTTTTTAAATGACTGCTGGTTTCTTTCTTACCCTATCATTAGTCTGAGAGCATACTGTAAAATTTTGCATGGCACACCAGCCTAGAGATGATTAGTTGTGATTCCACAAACTTTCTACCTGCATATTATCACACCAATTGTACTGACAGGGATTTTAAGGTCTATGGCTCTGTAGTTTATATATAAGCCCCTCTTTGATGAAATAATAGTCTCCACTCTTTTGCGAGAGCTTTTTACTAGAATTTGGAGTGTGGCTTATGGGATTTGTGCTCATTCAGCCACAAGAGCATTAGTGAGATCAGGCATCGATGTTGGGTGAGAAGGCCAATCGGAATTCCAATTCATCCCAAAGGTGTTCAGTGGGGTTGAGGTCAGGGCTCTGTGCAGGCTACTCAAGTTCTTCCACTTCAATATTGGAAAACCATTTNGTCCAATGGTCAGGTGTCCACACACAAATCCCAAATAAGTAAACTTCTTCCAGTTTGTAACACTTCTGACTGTTCAAGAGGGTGAAAACCTATGCAAAGTACTTTATGACTTTATCAAGCTAGGTAATACATTATAATACCTGCCCAGAAAAAATCAAAACACTAATGTTGTTATGCCCTATAACTGACTCGTACAAGTACTATACCAGAACCTGTGTTACAGTGCATTACAACATTAATCTGTAAAGTTCTTAATGTAGGGGTGTAATGCCACTATCTGTATCTGTTTCATGTTCCAAATTTGAGCTGGAAGCCTGCACATCCTAAACTGGGCTTTTTTTTTTTTTTTTTATTTAAATATGAACCCTACCACGATGCCCCTGGAAGCACTGTAAAACACTTGAAAAAAAAATGGGTGCTGGAAAAAGAAGTCATTTTTCAGTTCCAAAATATATCAACAAATAGCAATTTGAAGAACATAACTTTATTCAAAAGGAGAATTCTGGGAATAACATGTATTATGAATTTTCATGTTCTGTAAGTATGCATATACACTATATGGCCAAAAGTTTGTGAACACCTGACCATCACACTCATATGCGCTTGTTGAATATCCCATTCCAGATTTATTCCCCCTCTGCTGTTATAATAAGCTCCATTCTTCTGGGAAGGCTTTGCTCTAGATTTTGGAGCGTGGCTGTGGGGATTTGGGTTCATTCACCTACAAGAGCATTAGTGAGGTCAGGCACTGATGTTGGTGAGGAGGTCTGGGGTTCAGTCGGTGTTCCAGTTCATCCCAAAGGTGTTCAGTGGGGTTGGGGTCAGGGCTTTTTGCAGGACACTCCAGTTCTTCCACTCCAATCTTAACACACCATGTCTTTGTGGAGCTCGCTTTGTGCACAGGGGCATTGTCATGCTGGAACATGGTTGGGCGTCTTAGTTCCAGTGAAGAGAAATTATAATGCTACAGCATACAAAGACATTCTATACGATTGTGTGCTTCAAACTTTGTGGCAACAGTTTGAGGAAGAACCACATATGGGTGTAATGGTCGGGTGTCCAAATACTTTTGACCATATAGTGTATGATATGTATGTGGCCATTAGAATAGCCAGTATCCTATGGATTAATAGGAGTTCTAGTTAGAGTAAAACCATTGCCTTCTTATGCTTTTACACACTGCATGAAAAAAAATCTGTCTCAACACTGAGAAGGCTGGAAAAAACCTTCAGCAAACTCAAAGTTGCTAATTTCGTGATTATTTTTGTCCGGTGCCATTTTTCCTCAAGCAGTATGACTAAGGGTTTTTGAATGACTTGCATTAATTCCAGCCCTCTGGCTCCTGCTCTGACATCTGGATCCAAAACAATTTCATACTCTAAGTGAGTGTTGGAGAAACTGATGGTTTTAGGATGATATGCCTGTGTGGAAAAAGCCTGACTGTCCCACACTTCAATGTCCAATGTCTGTCATATTTTGAGTCATGCACTGGCTGTTACCTAATTTGTCAGAATTAAATAATGGCCATTTAAAACAGCCTCCTTTCTCCCTTAAAAAATAGATTCATGCAAGTTTGGTGGTATATTAACATCAGGTGTTGCTCTTGCTTGGAAAAAGAGGCTAATGAACCACCCAGCACACGTAAGAGCCATTTTCACCTGTGTTGACACCAGTGTCGAGCTTGACTTAATGAGCCTTATACTGAAGAGTGGCGGCAAGTCCCTCTAAGGAGGATATGTCATTTCCAGTGCTGATTAAACTCTTCCACAGAAACAGTGGGAGTTAAAAATGGAAGGAGGAAAAGCGAGGGAGAGATGTATCTATGTTAGTCTAGGTAGCGAACATGCATTATTCATAAGGGTTTTGCGTGAAGCATTGCCTGCCAGCAAGTGTCTCTTCCTTCTTCCGTTCCTCCCACCATTTCTCTCACTATTCTTCTGTCCCACCCTGTTACTCTCTTTTCTTCCCTCTACTACTCTCCACTCATAACTTTATTCCACATCTCTCTCTCTCTCTCTCTCTCTCTCTCTCTCTCTCTCTCTCATTACTGGTGGAAAGACTTCCAAAATGTGCAAAGCTGTCATCACAGCTAACTCTGAAAAAATCCAAAATATATGAAATAAAAGTTTTTGGTCAATATTTCATATTTTCTATCCTTTACCTTTTCTTCTAAAGTGTAGAAAATAGCAAAAATTAAGAAAGAAAAAAGTAACCCCATCTATAGGTAGGTGTCTTCATACATGTGGCATCTGGCAGAATGTCGTGCACTTTTACCTGCATAACCCGATTCCAATATGCATAAATACTGACGTAACTTTTAAACTTAACTCACCAGTTCTGAATACAAGTTTTCAAGGCACCCATTTCTCTTGAATACACCAACGTGTTCAAGAGAAAACCTCATTATTGCTCTTTACTTTGTGCTCCTACATGTCATTATTTAAATGCCTTGAATGGACCACTGATCTCGACTTGCTCCAGCAATGCCCAGAGCAATCAGCGCAGAGCACGGCTGTTGTAATGAAGTAGAATTTTACTCTACTATTGCCTTGAGCTGCTGGAGAAAAGCAATTAAACATCACAGAGAGTTACTCAAGAGATGGAATAATGGACTGACGAACACCGGGGCATTAAGGTCACGCTTTGTGGTCCAGGCATGATCATGGGCTTAATACGCCACATTAGGCTTACTGTTCTAATTTGTCTGTGCCTATTATTGTGACATTGTTCAAAAGCACAGAATCAAAGCTCTGGCCTGGACTTTATTTCCAGTGCTCCAGGGAAAGGACTAAAAGCTTGGGTTAAAGCCCAGGTCTTCTCCATGCTGGAGAAAACAGAGGCCTTTTTTAGTAGTATCTGGGTGACCGACATTCCCGCTTCTATTTTCTCCCTGCATATGCACATGTATGGTGTGTTTGAAGAGTGATGGGAGAATTTGCATGAGTTTTGTCACCTTTCTGTCCCTGCTGCGGTGCTGCTCCTGGGAGACTCGGTGCATTGTGGTGATTTGATTAGAACTGGCATATTCCAGTGTTTGCTTAATTGAGCAGTGAAGTAAGTTCTTCCGCCCTTCCCTCTAGCCAGGCCTGGCTGATTGAGATGGGCCTCCCGAGGGATCAGTGCTGTCTGAGGTGGGCCATAACCCCTCTACATCGGTGTCTCTCTCACTCTCCATCCCTCCTCTCACTCTATCCCTCACTGTCAATCAGCTCATTTCTGTTCCCTATCTCCCTCTCACTATCTCATGCTCTCTGTCTCTCAACTCCGTGTGTAAAATTAGCTCCCTTCTCTCCTTCTCTCCTACATCCTCAACAACTGTGCCACAGTGGGAGAGAGAGACAGAGACAGGCAGGGAGGAACTGTGAAAGAGAAGTTGAGAACAAGAGAAAAGCAGAGATGGAACAATATGTTTTACATTTATATTAATGCATATTTTTGCATTAATATACACCTTGCTATGGCATAGGCATGGTTCCCACTTTTCACCTTCACAGTCTGTCTCAAAGCTTTGATACTAGCATAAACGACATTTAAGAACCTGTGATATCTGTGATATCAATTGCCACATCTTTAAGACTTGACATATCATTTGTTCTATGGCAACAGCACACACTGTACTTTTTCACAATGCATTGTTTGAGTGCTGCAGTTATATAGTTATAGCTCTTCAAATTAGCACTCAGGTATTTTTCAACCAAGGCTATGTACCTATGATGCATCTGTGCCATATGTCTGATTACATCAGACAAGAATTTTGACACATTTCCTTGTACTAAATGTAAAAAAAGAAGTTTTAATTAACACTCACTTATAATGGAAGACTAAGGTCAGTTGTCACAGCAGTCAATCAACATTTATGCAAAATATAAAGATTTCATGGAAATGAATGGTTTAGTCAAGTCCTTTGTAACTTAAGCTCTAAATCTGTATTAGTCAGCCTCTTATGAGAATAGAGAGATGGGAATATAGAGATCGGAATACTTTTTCAGAGGAAAGAGCTTGTGGTCATGCATTGCCAATGTAGTACTGTGGGTCTGATCGTGCATGTATTTTATGAAACCTTGGGGAATAGCATAACTAAATGGAATGACTTATGAATACTGGGATGACTTATGAATATAAATTAATATAACACTTGCCGTTAGATTTCCACTGTATGTGTGTTATGAATAAATTGATTTTCTGTTCTTTCCTAAATATATATGGAAATGTGTAGGAAATGTCTGCCCATGGTAATCGTATATATGCTCCAATTGCTATCGATAGAGATTAGGCTGAAAAATGTTGGAGTTGTATTCCTTTAAGAAGCTGCAAAGCATGGGCTGTGCATGTGTATGTATGTGTTTTTGTGTGTGAGAGAGAAAGACAGGTGCCAGCCTGCACCTTAAATCCTGGACACTGCTGTAACCTTTCAGAGGGGAGCCTGAACAAGCTGACCTTTAGCAGGACTCTGTAGCTTTGCCCTGCCTCTGCAAAACTCTGCAGACTGCCTGGGGGAAGACAAGCCTCTAACCTTTAGCCTGGTTACACACATGCGTGCGCGCGCACACACACACACACACACACACACACACACACACACACACACACACACACACACACACACACACACACACTTTCATAAACATACACATAATACAACATAAGAGAAGGTCATCTTTAGAATCAGAGTGGTTTATTATTTGAGATTTGCTAATATGAGGGAAGTGGGGTAAATGATCTTGCATAGAGAAAGATGGCATTTTCCTGTCATGCAAGAACTGAAGTGATAACAACAAATCCAAGTGCCTATTCTGCAGTCTGCCATATGTGAGTCAAAGGAGCTAGAGGAAATATTAAGTTAATTCTAGCTCTGCATCTTCATCCCCTTGATTAACCAGGTTGGCCCGTGCGGGGCAAGTTATTGCAGACTTGAGACCCAACAGACAGGGACATGCCCTCGGGTGTGTGAGGGCCAAGGCTGCCAACCCTGTCCTGCAACTGGCCAGATGTTTGGAGCTATGTGCCAAGGCCTGGAGAGGAAAAACAGATGGCATTTGGGTGATCTATCCCATCTACCCCCTTCCAGTTTCAACAAACACGGCTCCAGACGTCTATGTGTGCTTCGGACCCAGACTGTTTATACAAGACATCACTGAGAAAGCCACAATTGGAATGATGTGAGCTTAATAACTTTCCTTCTTGTCACTGCGAGATGCCGTGAAACACCTTTCTCCGATTTGAAGGAGACGGGCAGGGGGTAGCTGTGGGACGTAAGCTTACCTGTCCTTGATCATTTCCTTCCCCAGCAGAGACAGGCTTTTCTTGGGATCGGTGGGGTAGTTAATGAGGACAACGGGACCCTGCGTGGTGAGAGGAATCGGGTTGCTTGTTATTGCGGACTGAAACAGAGCCGCTCTCTCGTTTTCTACAAAATCTGAATTATTGCAGCTCATAAAGCTTCTCCATTTCTATCTTATTTTGGAGTGAGGCAAGTCCCAGCTTAAAACTCAAGTCAGGTGTCTCTGTGGTGGCAGTCAATTAAAGTGTCACATGATCTCAGTATATATACACAGGTTCCTGAAAGGCCCCCCTCTCTTTGTTCGAGAACATACCTAAATAAACAGCATCGTGAAGACCAAGGAGCTATCAAAAGAAGTCTGGGACAAAGTTCTGGAAAGGTATCAATCAGCATGTAGTTATAGAAAATATCTCAAACCTTGAACATCCCATGGAGAATCATTAGCTTAAAGAATATGGCACAGCCATTACTATGCCTTTAGTAGGGCATTAATCAGAGAAGCAACCAAGAGGCCAAGGGCAACTATGAAAGAGCTGGGGAGATCCATAGCTCAGATGGGAGAAGCTGTTCACAGAACAATCATAGCCCGGGCACTCCATAAAGCTGGGTTTTATTGAAGAGTGGCGAAAGAAAGCCATTATTGGAAAAAAGTCATATGAAATCCCATGCTAGAGACTCAGAAAATGTGGAAAAAGGTTCTCTGGTGTGATGAGATCCAAATTTACCTTTTTGGCCTTATCCACACTTCCACCCCCCTCCTCCAACCTACTGCGTATATTCATGACATATAATCCCAATTAAGTCCATTTCAGTTCCAGGTTGCAACACTACAAAATGTGGAAAAGTTCAAGGGGGTAAAAACGTACACAAGACACTGTAAATGTAAAATAAAGCCATTTTGACACTGTGGTTTGATAAATGAGCATGGAGAAAACATTCACTACGTTAATTATCGATGTACACTTGATCTGAGCATTTTATTACTGATTTCTAATTGCTAACATCTGCAGTATTGTTGCTTAATTACGAGTTTTCCCAGAATGCACCAGTGCAGGGGGAACTAGCAAATATGGAAATATCGATGATTTTCCAGGGTTCATTTTGTGAACAAATTTAATTACACACAGGAAAAGCAACATGCTACTTCCAGACACGAGGCAGGACACACTTTCTAAGATACACTGTAATTTTTGATTTAGAGAAATATAATTAATTTCCAAACAACAAATGAACTGGCATCAGCACTTCCACTCTCATTTACACAATTAGAGCAGTGCACAGCTGTTCCTGCCACTGTAAACAAACAACAAAATCGAGCAGTTTGGTAATTGTAGTGAGGCTGGCTATCATTTTATTATAAAGGGAGGATCGAGGGAAAGTGAGATAAAGCTGAAGCAAGCTGAACTTCAACACCATCAGCCCATGAAAACACACACACACACACACACACACACACACACACACACACATACACACACACACTTCCCTGCACAAACGCATATGCACAGCTACACACCCACTCATGCACACAGCTAAACTAGCCATCCCCCTCGGCTTGTTTATTGAATGACTATGTATTTTTCACACTCAGACTGCACACAGGTGGTTACGATTACTTTAGCGCTAACTGCGACTCACACACTCAACCCACTTTGCATCTAACAACCGGTCATTTCAGGTCTAAAATGCAGGTGATATATTTTTGTTTATGCTGAAACAAAATTCTTGTTTGTATTAACCTACTGTGAAGTCAACCCAAGTGCATAAAAAAAGAGCCTTTGCAAAAAAGGGATTTCTGAGACAGGTGAGCTTACAGTGCTTACAGTGTTTAAACGGTGACAGATGAAGAACAAACACTATATAAACAGAAGACAAGCCACACAGGACTAACATGCTACACAGGACTAACTAACTACAGATACACAGATAATTATGAACACAGACAAAGGGCAATGATAGCTCAGTATTACTAATTGCAAGACTTTGCAAGGACTGATCAAAGTTTCTGGTTTATTTATAGTTTGGCAGGAATGATGATCAACCAGCAAACAGACACTGAAGAGTCAGAATGCTGGCATGGCAATCTCTTATGGAAATAAACCATGATATTTTATTTTGATATTTTATTCTCCTATATCTTTATATTATGCTCATAGTTTTCACAGCTTTATAGTTTCTTTACATTTATGCTTCTCATTTCATATTTTTTTTCTTCTCTCTTTTACTTTATCTTACCTCACAATGTTTACCTTATTAATGTTATTTTTAATTCTTGTATTTTACTGTTATTGCTAAGCACCAGTACGCCAAGCCAAATTCCTTGTACATGCAAACCCACGGTACTTGGCAATAAAGGTGATTCTGATTCTGATATTTGGACAAACCATGGCTTATAGCAGTAATAGCAGTACTACTTATAGTCACAAGTGGACTGATGTCCCAAGGTGTATTCCCACCTGGACAAAGCACTTATTGAAGATGGATGGATGAATGAATGAATGAATGAATGAATGAACTATGAGTGGATTTGCAGAAATGTTGATAAGTGATACTCTTTGTCAGGCTCCTGTGTGGTGCAACAGAAAAGTGTGTTTGCCCGATCGTCAAGAGATGGTGAGTTTGCATCCTGATGATGCCACAGCCATGTGTGGCTGTGGGTCTAGAGAGTGTTATGCTGCATTGTGATGCAGTTGGTTGACTTTACATGTCTTGGAAGTGGTAGTTGTCCAATGACAGGGGAGAGCTGGCTGGAAGTGGGACGGGTGAGAATTGGCAAGTGACCAAACTGGCAGGGGGAAGTCCACAAGACATCAGTACATTTCAATAGTTAGATATTAATACTTAAATATGCCACACTAAATCTCAGCTTTTGTGATCCCTTCTCATTTTTTTAACATAATATTATATAACAAATGAGACTTTTTTGAGCAAGGTAAAATTGGAGAAGCACCTAAACTATGATTCCTTCTTCCATATCAAATATCAACAATATCAAACCATGTCCTTTAATCATATAGCAATCTATAATAGCGTCATAAGAGTAACATACCAGTTAATATGAATACTACTGTAAAACAACTACTGTCATAGTATAATATATTATAGTATCATAGTAAGAAATAAGAAGTATTATAGTAAAATGTGCAATAAGTATACTGTAGTGAGCTATACTAAATCAATGGATGTGGTAAACATAGTTACTATAATGCTCTCCTGTAAAACCATTAAACCATAGAGTTATGATTACAGTATGATACTGTTAGTAACTCTGTTACTATATTACTAACCATAGTTCACAGGAAGTACCATATGACAAGTGTGTAAAATCGTGATAGTATCATAGTCTGGAGTTTGACAACCTAAGCTACCATTAACTACCACGTTAAAAGAAGAGTCCATAGTTAGTAGTTGTAATCATATGGCAACACACCACTTATTAGATTTTTAAAAATCATTTAAAGAAACTCTATAATACAGCAACATTGCATGATAAAGGATCCACATTACACAACTTGACAGGTGCAGTCGGCAGTGCTTGATTTTGAAAGAAAGTAAACATTTGTTGAAACAGAAAGTGCTGGTTTTATTTAATACGCAAAACTAAAAGAGCCAAAAGTTAGAGTAATATGTAGGTGTAGCATAGCATTAATTAACTGCATTAATAATTTTATCAGTGGAAGGTCCTCACAAGGACAGTAAGACAAATGTGAGTGTGTGTGAGTGTGTGTGAACTCGGACACTCACTCATTCTAACAAAGTATGAAACAGCCTCTTACTTTTTTTTTTCTTTTTTTTACAACCCAAGCAAACTTTTCTTCATAAATATTTTATTCTAAGGCTCGCTGTGTCCTGTTGACTCAGTGTTTAACAATCTGGCAAACAGAAGCAATGAAATTATATAACAGCAGTGTGAAGGACACAACATCGCATTAAAGAAGAAGAGAGTAGAAGCCATAAAACTGGGGTTTAGTTTTACCACAGTGCCTAATAAAATAAAAGTCAGAAGTAAAATCCTGATTTGTTTTCTCTGTGACACTGAAGCAATAGGTACTATATGAACAAGTAGCCTTGCACTGTTCCCTAACAATAAAAAAGAAGCTACTTTTAATACAGACAGTACTTCTTTTGACAAGTTGTTTACAAGTTGATGTTTGGAAATAGCTTATGCCCTGTGCCATGTGATTGCCAAAATCCAAAGACTTGAGGCCAAGTGCAAAAGCGCTCCAAAACAAACAAATGATTTTGCTACTATGGCTGCCAAACGAGGATCACACACCTCCATTTAGATCAATATAAATATGAAACTGAGTGCATGATGCCAATAACTCTATTAGACTGCAAATGAGATGAGGGGACGTCTCTTTGGCTCAGTGATCTACAATATACCTCCTTTCTCATTACTAGAGCAATGGATTTCCTATATCATTATAAGAGATGCATTGCACTCGACATGGATCACTGTCTGAGACTGAAATGGGTGCAGTTTGTTTAGGCAGATGAGAACACCCCAATCGCACTGGAGTGTGGACCGAAACAACCAATCCGAGAGCCTGAGCAAGGTGGTCTCAGTTCGGTTGTAAGACAACTCTAGTGTGGGTTGATTGCAGTGAAGTGATTCGACTCTAAATCAACCTAACTGCAGGAAGTGAAGTGAACTAGACATGCCATATATAATGGAATGTAGGCAGCATTTTTTTTTTTTTTTGTAGATGCAAGCTGCTAAACTGAGCCGTGAGGCACAAACTGAGCCAAAGGACTCAAACAGAAATGCCATGTGTTCTGGATATTTTGATCGACGGACAAAGAGTGAAAATATATACTGGATGGATACTCAAAATGTTTTATACTAGTCATCTATATAATTGTCTAAGCATTAATGTAGTGCTGGTTCCATGTTCTGCATGATGTGGTGATTTTTGTGATTTCTATGAGCACTTGGCAGGTTTTTACTATCCCTATATTTCTGAATACATTTTCAGACGTACATGCCCCTCAGCCAGTTTTTGGTTCTTTTGATTGCGTGCAGTGTGAAACTAAACCAAACCAGATTGCACATGACAACAAGAGAAGTATCAATTTTGCTGTGATTGATGCTTGGCAAATGAACTAATAGGAGTGAAAGCGCCCATAAAGTCTATTTGAACCAAACTGAACCAAATCAGAGATGGCGTTGCTTCAGCTGGTGCTTTTGTCATTACCATTACAAAAGCTGTAGCTATTACCAAAGCCGTTATGAAAAAAAAGGTCAAGGTAACCTTTTCAAAACAAGCCTACACAAGCCTAGCTTTGCCAGAAAGCCATCAACGGAGCAGCATTTATCATGCAAATGTCAATGGTATGAGAACTCTGACTGGATGTTCGAATTGAATCTGTCTTTAGCATCATACGGCTGAGGAACCTGCCTCAGTGCCTCAAGGTATTCTATCAATGCTCAGATATACAGTAAGTCCACTTTGGGTATCTCGTCTCTCTTGTGTATGCACAGTTTCACAACAGAGGTGCATGTAGGGTCCAGAAACCACACCTTCCTTATTGAAATTCATGAACACATCCAGTTTATCCTCAGGGACTCCTGTGTCCTGTTGTAGCATACAGTGTGGTATCTGCTTCATAACTGACATAAAAACAAAGCTACTGTGTGGCACTCTTCTCTCAAGGACTGGAGTACACCATAAACATCTTGCTAAATTCCAACTTCTTGGAATTTAGTATCAATTCTATAATAAAAACATACACAATACAGAAAGATTGAAAACATGAAACAAATTTATAACATCCTAGCCAGAATGACTTTTTTTTTTTGTGTGCACCATCTCTAATTTAATTTAACTCTAATTTCACTTAATCTATCTAGCTTCAAAATCATTTTCAGAATAAAAGGTACCACTTTACAGACGGGTAGGGATATATAACACCTACATGACCACCTAAGATCCCCTTAATTAATGTTATTTAATGCTTTAATTAACAAGACCAAACCATGAACTAACGATAACAAAATACTAAAGTAAGTCAACACATTTGACTTATTGTAAATTGTTTAAATGTTGTTTAAATCCAAATCACTGAATTCTGCCAGTTAACCAACATGTTCAATCGAGTGTTACTTCATATGGACATTGTGGGCTTACTTTTACTCGCTGAAGATGAAAGCATCAGTTAATAAAAGTGTTAGATACTTTGTTAATGTTAATGTTAATGCTCTGTAATGGTGCACGATTGATGAAGTTCAGGTTGGGCTTGGACATGTCGGCTAATTTGTTAAAATAAAGTTAGTTAAGAGAACCTTAATGTAAAATGTTACCATGATAACTAACAAACCTACATAAATATTTCTAAAGGTATATTTATATACAAAGCTTTGGATGTCAAGTTGACAAAATACCTGAGACACCTTATAACCCCTTCTGGCTTACGTTAGAATAACTCTGTAGCACAGTATACTTCTGGTCTATCAGACTAATTAGATGGTTGTCGTATGACACAGCTTGCCAAGTACGGCTAATTGGAAAAACGGACAAAAGGTGAGCACCT
Organism: Pangasius macronema; assembly: GCA_037577455.1. Lineage (NCBI taxonomy): Eukaryota > Metazoa > Chordata > Actinopteri > Siluriformes > Pangasiidae > Pangasius > Pangasius macronema. The sequence continues at coordinate 11,745,377 of CM074961.1, forward strand.
CAAGAAGATGCTCTTCGGTGCTTCCTGAGCTTAGCACTTGGAGGAAATTACCGTGACACGAAAAGCTGCTGACCCTAATTTAGAGTGAGTTTCATTTGACACATGGCATGGTGGCGCAGCAAGTAGCGTAGCTGTCTAAAAGCTCTAGGCTGCTTGGTTTGATTTCAAGCTCAGGTTACTGTCTGAGTGAAATCTAAAATTCACCATCCTCCTCCACATTCAGCAACTTTTTCTTGTTCCACAGTGGGGCCACTGAGGGGTTTGACAGGCGTATTTCTCACCACTCAGTTTTAAAGGAGATGACAGTTACTACATTCTTTATGAAAGTATAAGTGTAGGATTTTTCTGAGTTATCCAGTTTCCCCAAGACATGCTGGTAGGTGGATTGGCAACTGAATGAATGTTTATGTGTGTATACATGGTGCCCTTCGGTGGACTGGCATCTCAGCCAAAGTGCATTCCCAACTCACGCCCAGTGTTCCCAGCATAGGCTCGACCCTGAGCAGGATAAAGAAGTCGCTGAAGATAAATGAATAAATGAATGAATGAATGCTTGACATGCCACATCACCACTTTTATGCGACTATAGCCCTATTTGGATTGGGTTAGTTTATCAGGATGATGTCGGCAATACATTTTTTACACATTTCCCCAGTGATAAAAACCTTGCATACAGGCAGCAATAACATTACCACAGGAGCAATGAGTTTCTAGTGGGATGTATTTTCTACGAACCCGAATACTTGCGTCACATGGTAACGTAATCACTCTCCATTCATGTTATTGGCATTCAAGTGGTCGTGAAGGCACTGGAGTAGAGAAGAGACACTGGCCCTTATTTCACGTTGGCGTGAACCATAGTCCCAGCAACAATTTGAAAATTCAATAAAACAATAATCACAAAGTATATGATAAGCATCCATTTCGTGACTCGGGAAGTGTTTAATATATGAGGGAGGATAACTGATACGTGTGAGACAAGACTGAATATGGCAAGTAGCAGCAGTCAAACATCTTTGTTTTCAACAGGAACCAACATCTGCATAGTAAATCATCGATATGTGCATCTGGACCGGACTAATATTATCAGATGAGCGCTGAGTTTGGAGAAAAATACAGACATGGCTGATCTGGGCAGTAAAAGTCACAGAAGAGCACCTGTAAAATAGGAAAATACCTCAGGACCCCGTGTAAATTTAATCCCATCCAGATAGAGGTTATAACAAAGAATAAATACACTGACCTTTAAAGTCAGTTGTCATGACATTTTAACATAAGCCAGCTTTGTGTGAAATACTTCTGTCACTATTGACATCAAAATTGATAGATGATGTCTATTGGAATATTATACACACACACACACACACACACACACACACACACACACACTGTCCTCTTTATTAGGAACACATGCACACCTGCACTTTCATGCAGTTATCTAATCAGCCAATCATGTGGCAGCAGCTCAATGCAAAACATCATGCAGATACAGGTCAAGGGCTTCAGTTAATGTTCAAATCAAACATCAGAATAAAAGAAAAGTGTGATCTCTATGAGGTTGATTGTGACATGGTTGTTGGTACCAGATGGGCTGGTTTGAGTATTGAGTATGAATTTTCATAAACTGCTGATCTCCTGTGAATTTCACATACAGCAGTCTATAGAGTTTACACAGAATGGTGCAGGAAAAAAAAAAAAAAAAAAAACACTGAGTGACACTGCTGTGAGTACAAATGTCTTGTTGATAAGAGAGGTCAGAGGAGAATGGTCAGATTGGTGCAGGGTGCCAGGAAGGATATCGTAACTCAATCAGTCTTTACAAACATGGTCAGCAGAGAAGCATCTCAGCATACACATCTTCAACAGTTGAGGAGAAAAAAAAAATCACCTGATTGTCAATAGTCTGGTATGGGTGAGTCTGTGCCCATGATAGCCTCAGATTCTTGTTCTTGGCTAACAGGCGTGAAAACTGATGTAGTTTTCTGCTGTTGTAGCCCATCCACCTCAAGGTTTGATGTGATGTGCATTCTGAAATGCTTTTCTGCTCGCCACATTTGTAAAGAGTGCTTATTTGAGTTGCTATAGACTTTCTGTCAGCTCAGACCAGTCTGATCATCCTCTTCTGATCTCTCTCATCATCAAGGAGTTTCAGCCTGCAGACCCTCTGTACACAGGATGCCTTTTTTTTTTTTTTTTTAGCTTTTTCACACCATTCTGTGTAAACTCTAGAGACTGCTGTGTGTGAAAATCCCAGGAGATCAGGAGGATCTAGAATACTCAAACCAGCCCATCTGGTACCAACAACCATGCCACAGTTAAAGTCACAGAGATCACACTTTTTTTTTTAACTGTTTTAACTGTTTTAAGCTCTTGACATTTATCTGCGTGATTTTTTTGCACTGCACTACTGCCCCAGATTGGCTGATTAGATAATTGCATGAATGTGCCAGTGTATAGTTGTTCCTAATGAAGTGAGTGTATATATACATAGTATATTTAAGTTCTTTTAGATTTATGTATGTATTATACTGGCCTATGAATAGTAGCCTTAAGGTATGTGTTATTAAATAAAATAATTCATTATATTTCATTTAAATCTCACTGTGTGTTTTTCCATCCTTCAGCTGTCTAGTTTCAATGATTCTGTGCCTCACACTCCTGGTCTTACCCCAGTCGGGTATTCTGCCGTAGCAGCCCATCCACCTCACAGTGTGATGTGTTCTGAGATACTTTTCTGCTCACCGCAGTTGCATCCAAGTTTTTTCTACCCATGAAGAACTGCCACTGGATGTTTTTTGTTTTTCGCACCACTCTGTATGAACTCTAGAGACTGTCATTCATATTGCTGATGCTCTTCTTTCGGCTGCTCCCTTTTGGGCTCGCCACAGCAGATCATTGGTCTGCATATTTGATTTGGAACAGTTTTTATGTCGGATGCCCTTCTTAACGCAACCCTTCCCAATTTTATCCAGGCTTGAGACTGGCACTGGGATTGCACTGCTATGTGCAGCCGCAGTGGTTGTGGTTGGTTCCTGGGCCTTTAGCCCTCCATGGACCCAGTGACTGTCATGCAGCCACATGATATGCTGATTGAATATTTGCATAGACGAGCAGGTGAACAGGTGTTCCTAATAAAGTAGTCATAACCATATGAAGATTTGAACTGATCTGACAGAGTAACACAGTGTCTGGCTAAACAGTGTCATTAATAACATTAATTCATCAGTAATATTAATAATGGCCCCCACCACCAGAATGTATCACACTATTTACTGTTGGTTATAATATGAGAAACAATATTACGTTTGCACGTGTCATGTTTCTTCAGATTTCTTAGAAACCCTGAATATCACTGAAAAACCATCTGGCCCTAAGAACTGGTATCTTTAGATGTACACGAAAATCCCTCTTCAGTTGCTCTTAAGTGTTATAATCACTCTGCATCACAGTGTTGACTTCTTAACTAAAAGCATCACTTCTTTCTCTTTGCATGAGATATCTCCTTTTCTTGACACTTTCTTTTTGTTTGTTTTCTTTTTTTTTTCAAATTCACCATCCTCCTCCACATGCAGAAACTTTTTTCTTGCTCCACAGTGGGACCACTGAGGGTTTTGACAGGCGTATTGCTCACCACTCAGGTTTCAAAAAGATAACAGATACTCCTTTGTTCATGTAACCTGATGGAATCCTAAGCCATGAAGAAAGTCTGGCAGCAAATAAACAAATCAAAAAAATTACATCAAAAAAAGATGATGTAATTCATATTACAATAAATTATGACACCAGTGCTAATACTAAGCTTGACTGTATGGCATGCTGTAGTGCTCGTTGCGAAAGTGAAGCTTAGAGGTGCTAAGAAGCATAAAATATGACGCAAGGTGGAAGTGATGATGAACAGAAAGAAAGGCAGAGGAGGAGAGGGATGACAAACAGAATGGATAGCTGCATGGCACTCTGGGTAGTGAACTCCACTCCTCTCGCTGGTCTCTGTGGGAGGAGAAGGCAGCGTCTGGTAGGCTTTGTAGAAAAGATAAGCGAGCTATCGCTACACAGTTTATTGGGAATGGTGTACTCCCATTAATCAAGGAGCTGGAAAGATGGAGCATTCCACTCACCTTTCACTTTGTTTTTCGTTGCCGCCGCTGGAACAGCAGAGCACAAACATGGGGGAAAGGGTGAGAACGGGTGAGGAGAAAATGGAGGAAGAGAAAAGGGGAGAAAACAATTGATTAGAGTAAGCTACACTCAAACACCAGCCATCTAGCATACTATTTATTCTGTTCTAAAAAAACTGATTATACGAATAAATATCTCAGCAGAGTATGGTGCATTGTGTATTCGATTTGAATTGAACGGCAAAACTGATGCAGTGATTCCATTCACAGATTTCCTGAGATTTACATCTATTGTCATGATTGCATGTAATCTAATTTGAGGGAAGTCGTCTCGTTAAAAGCTGAAAACGAACATATTCTTATTGTAGGGAAATAAAACGAGGCACAATGCATCTGTTCCACTGATAAAACAGTGTCAAAAGAAGATTTCTCCTGAGAAGCTTGGAGATTGGTTTGGCAACAATGGGATAAGAGTTGCCATGTCAGATTGCCTTTGTGGAAAGGGTGTGACAGCTCAGACAAGCAGCAATGCCCCGCTTTGCCATTAGCTCCTGATTGGCTATTGATCACAAACAACACTCCGCAAAAACCTCCCAATTAGCAATGCACTGCATGTCTTTGATGCTTTCATGGGGAAACATGCCTGAGTAAACATTAACATAATTATGCTATTTGATCTTTTGATATGTTTGTGTGGCTAGCTTTTGCACAATCCAGACTTCCAAACTGTTCACTAGATCAGTATGAAGACAATGCAAAAATTATTTTGTTGTTTACAAACTTCTGTACAATGCTATTAAAAGCACAAAATGCTCCACGACTATGCTCCAGGGCAAAAAAATGGGCCAAGCCAAAAATGGCAAATATTAAGCTTAATGAAAATTAGCAAGAATTAAACAAATGCACTCCTGAGAGCTCCTGTGGCACCATTTGCTCATTTCCTTTTGCTGCACTGAACTGTTTGG
>CM074961.1:11750556-11763956 GCA_037577455.1 Pangasius macronema
ACTAAGCTCCTTTATCTATTTGTTTAATTCCTGCTGATTTCCTGACCAGTGATTTGTTGTTATGACCATTGAAAGCTTAATATCTTTGCCATTTTGGGCTTGACATTTTCTTTTCTTTTTTTTTTTTACCCAGGAGTGTAGATCCTGAACAGACTTAAGTATGCAGCTACAGTAAGCTTTGACAAAAGTGAAAAATAATCACCAGTAAATCACTACAAATGAAAGAATGACACTTGAGTCTTTTTTATAATTATAAATCTTTTTATATTACAAATACTTTTTATATTAAGATTGATCTTAATCATCAGGCTCCTGATATTCTTCTCTTTGTGATCATCATGGTTAAACATATCTAGAGACAATAGTCAGACTCAAATAATATCTTTCAACGTACTACGTTCCTGTCTTATGGTGTCAAGTTTCAGTTTTCCTACGTTTGTGTAACACGATGTAATCTTTTTAGTATAAAAATCATATGCTTAGGAACCACTTTTTAGCCTAGTACCACTTTTTAGCCTAGTCAGTTTCCAAACATCAGACTGGGCTAGCTAAAGAATATCCACCCCTGAATTAATAGCAGTATTTGTGATAAGAAATCTCACACACACACACACACACACACACACACACACACACACACACACACACACACACACGCGCAGCGTTTTTCAGTGAGATTCTCCTCACCATGTGGACTGGTGCATTTCAATGAATACCAATAGAGCTACCAATTTTGTAAACCACAGAGCGTGAAGAATCGTAGCCAGTCCCACAGGAAAGGTCCTGCTAATCATTTTTCCATTCTACTTTACCAAGAGTGGAGAAAACAAAACTATGTAAATATGTGAAGAATTAAAGCAGTGTGATTGTCACATTCCTCCACTAAGCTTTTAATTGATAAAGGCTTCCCTAGCTCACTAGCATATACACAAACTTAAAGGAAGAAAAACATTTCCTCATGTCAGGAAACTACACTAGTATACTGTATAAACTAAATATTATTGCCTCAGTTTATTGTTCAAATCGGAGTCTTGATCAAACTTAAAATTTTGACATGCTATGTCTCTGAATGGAGTGCAGGTTTAAAGGTGTTATTAGCATGTTAGCTAGGTAATTCTAACCAGCTAGCATGTCGTAAATATGAAAGAATATATATAAGAACCCAATGTATCCTTATTATAGATAGACACCAGATATGAAAAAAAAAAAAAAAACGATACAAAAGCAGCACAAACCTGATTTAATTACAAATAAGAGCACAAACATTCTACAGGTGCTAACTTAATGGCTAGCTAGCAGCAAAAAAAAGTTAAGGAAGAATTGTTAGTGGACCAGTAACCAGTGTCATAAATTCAAGCAGCACTACACAAGAATTACACATGGTGTGATAAAATGACTTCACAGGTTAGCCAACACAGTTTAAATCAAACTATTTCATTTACAAGACTATGCTAACTAGCTAATTCACACAATTATTCTCTTCACAGTGTGTGAACAGTTAAGAAATGCTGAGTCCCATTGTAGTGGTGTTCAAAAGAGTCTTTCTGGCACAGCTGGAGAAACAAATTTGCGTTTATTATTCAAATTATTCAACAGGAGTTATGTTTAAGACTCTTCAAAGTTAACATTTCTTTAGAGGGCTAAAAAAGGGGGCAGGGGTTTGGACTGAAACTAGCTGCTTTGAGGCAGAAATTCAGTTTTCCTTTTGAAAGAAATCCTGTTTGGACTAAAAATATACAAAAAATATACAGAAATCTCTAAAATATCTTTATCATAGTTATTCACTGAACTTCTCCAATAAAATAGTTTTTGATGCTTAAAGGAAAGTAAATATGCTGAAAGAAAAAAGAGAAAACTTTAGCTGGAGAATCAAACAAAGTGTAAAACAAAACAAAAACTCATCTTCAAATCCAGTTAAAGTCTGTCTGATCAAAGATCTTCACCTTCTCAGATGTGAGTCAGCCTATGTGTCTGACCTCCTCCTTCTCACTTCCTCACTAGCTGCTGAAACTCATGAAAGTCACATAGCAGCTATAAAATAAGCACTGCATTTATATTCGTATGATTCATATAAGCAGAGTTTTTATGAAGTATGCTGCTTTGACTTTTACTTGAGAGAAGAACCGTCAATTACTTTAACTTTAGTTACGTTTTTGAGAATGATCTGGTTGTAATTTTTAACCTAATATTTGACTATTATTTTTTGAAGTGAAGTATTAAAAAGTGTCTTGTCATCTTTAATTTTTGGGAGCTGTATGTACTGTATCTACCTCACATTCCCCAACCCAGCCACCCCCACCCACACACACTATTATAAGAACAGCATTATGCATGTTCATTCATGCAATTATTAAATGTTACTGAGATCACCATTCTGTACTCTAGAGACTCTTGTGTGTGAGAATCCCAGGAGATCAGCAGTTTCAGAAATACTCAAACTCGCCCGTCTCGCACCATTAACCATGCCACGGCCAATGTCACCAAGATCACATTCAGATGTTTGATGTGAACATTAACTGAAACTCTTGACCTGTATCTGTATGATGTTATGCACTGTGCTGCAGCCATGACTGGCTAACTGGATAATGACTTGAATCAGCAGGTCTACAGGTGTTCCTATTAAAGTGGCCGGTGAGTGTAGGTGCATTGGAAAGTAAATGCTCTTCATTTGAAGTGATCCATCTGCATTCAAAGCTACTAGCAAGCACCATTCAAATACAACTCTTATTCACTTATTTATGAACACCATATGACAGCCAAAGGAATGAGTTTAATGCGCTCAAATGAAAATAATCATATTTGCATTTATAACACTGTTACGAATCACAATGTCTAGCTTCTATGACTTTCTTATGAAAATGTCATGAATGTGCTGTTGGTAAATACAAAGTAACTTGCAAGATAAGCATAAAGAACTCTTGATTGACCTACTTGATCTCGCCACAGCAGATCATTGGTTCGCATATTTGTTTCTGCACAGTTTTTATTGCCGGATGCCCTTCCCCAATTTCATTTAGGCTTGGGACCAGCACTGGGAGTGCACTGTCATTTGCAATCCTAGGTTTGGTTCCCTGGCCGGGACTCGAACCCGGGCCATAGCGGTGAGAGTGCCGTAGTCTAACCACTAGTCCTCCAGGAACCCGATGGCATTATGTAAGTAACATTCAAATAAAATATTACCACACATTTCTCATTTCTCATTCAACAGGCATGAGATAAACATGAATACAGGCTGTGGCGCAGGTAGAGAAAGGAGAGAGAAATAAATCTACCGTTGGAAGAGAAAGTGGACTGAAAGAGGACTGATGAGCAGAGTGATCACATGAGAAGAGATTCAGGTAATAGGGAAAAATAGGAAAGGAGAGAGGAAGTTAGGAGAAAGGATAGTAGGGAAAAGATGAAGGAGGAGAAGGGCAGAGAGAAGGTCCTTTTGCACCCTATTGCAAGAGAGGTGATAAAGGTCTCTTGTAGATCAACCTGACACTTTCCTTCATCACCTGTGGCTGATGTTACGATAAATTATTCACTTGGCCTCCATTATTGATGTAGTGTTACTCTCAGATCAAGAGGTTAGGACCTACACTACCATAGGTGACAACTTCCAGCGGTGTAAATTAAACCAAGCTGCACACTAAAGCAAACTAAACAACATTCCTGCTTCCTAGATAGAGCCAGCACACTGCCACAGGGGTATGTACTGGTCATGTATCTACAAATGACCCAGTGACCTAGTAGTTAAGATAAACTTTGGCGTGGGTCTGTTAGAAATAGGCTGGGATTCAAAATAAGCAACAGTTTCTAAAGAGTAGGACATAGTACATGCAGACAAAAAGTAAAATGTTTAGGTATTTTGTCGATATTGTTAAAAAAATCTTCATCAGCATAAGACGACACTGGAATTGGTGCATTTTACATTTCATTTACGTCAAATCATTGGCTTAGGGCTCATTTTTTTCCGCTAAGGACTAAAGACCTAAATGCAATATTTAGCATAACATGTAACTGTTCTTGACTTATGTGCATAAAATTTTAAGCATTTAATCTTAAGTGAAAATTCCCTTGTTTGTATTTCTTCTTGATTTTCTGAACGCGTTTGTATTTGTGTTTACGCACAATAGCATAACATGCACAATCAGCAACCATGGTCATTAGCATGTCCTCCAGATCTAATCGTATAGTCTAAATAAATTGTAAAGGTATACTACATTCACTTTCATTACCCTAAAGATAAAAAGCCATTAGCTTTGTAGCACCAGAGTGATAAGAAAAGATACAGTTTACTAGCTGATTTTGTGAAACTCCACAGATTCTGTAAGTTTCGTATTTCTTTGTCCAGCTGTTTGGATGCTTTATAAGCTATCCTGGATAAAAAATTTCTGAGTAAATGTAAATGTAAATGAATCTGCTGTAGTCTTTATAGTGTCACCTTTGCCACTAAAACCTTTGGCAAGCATATCACTGTCAGAAAGACTCAGTAGTGAAATATCAGTATGTTCCAACAGTTGCACTACTCAATCTGAAAGTTATGAAGTTTAAGCTTAGCCAGAGTTAAAGGAAAATAACTTGCATATAGATTTTTATAATACATTTCTGATCTTCAGTGTTGTTTATATTAAAATGAAATTCAGAGTCAGCTTTTGATCAACATGTTAGTCCATTTTCGCTTTGGTTAACAGTTTCATTACCTACGATGCCAATGGCCTACCCGTTGATGGTGGTGAGAGTAAGAATTAACCCTTGCTCGGTCTCTACCTAAAGAGAGTGATGCTTCCATCTTAGTCTGTCCAGCTCTCCCACCTCCTCATCTGTACACTCTGATCAAACACTTCAGCTTCCAAAGCTTCAACTTTCACGCTAATACCACCATCAACGCCATCATGCTTATCATCTCATAGATCACTAACTAGTTGAGCCGAGTCTCTGCTGTAACACAGCACAATGGTGTTGTATAGTTGCACTGCATTCTGGAACTTTAAGTCCAATGTTTGCTATCTTGACTACTTCTACATAGGAGTTCTCATTAATATGACATAATATGGCATACAACTACTAACTTCTCACAAGAATAACAAAAAATACAGCACCAACAAACAAAGTGGCACCAGAATCATTAACCACAGATATTCCAATATAAACATAATTAATGTGTTTCAGGGAGGAGCTAAACCTTTGTTCTTATGAAATTGAAAAAATCTGTATCAAATCCGAAGTCTTTCATTCAAATTTGTGCATTTCCCCCCCAGAAGATCAGGTTGGAAATATGGTATACATAATTCTACCTCAAAAGAAGTAAAGATAAAGTCAAGAAAAGGTCAGTGTCAAGAGCTACAAACTGGCAAAAGCATCTTCCACGAGCTCATTTTTGCATCAGATACCAACATACGGTTTTCACTGAGATAATAAATGCGTGTATCAGTGGATCTCCATGTGAAAGCTTGGATCATTCAAATGATTTATACACATAAAAATAAATCCCTGTGCAACTGTGCAAAGTATCACGGACATTTGCATGTTCACACACCCACAACCCCATAACTCACCCCTCACACTCAGAACCCGAGTGACTCAGGCCATCATGTTGACTCCACTTGCTCTGTCTCTGATGCTGATTCACTTTTCCTGCAGCTAGGAGAAACACTCCACTGCACGCTGACTCCATTAAACTACTGCTGCTTCACTTCATAAACAAGAAAACGGCTAAAAATAGACCGTGTACTCACCCAGTGGAAAAGTGGAAAAACAGCTGAATTTATAAAGCCTGTGAGGAGTGTTCATCATAGATTACATAGATAAAAAAAGAGAGAGAGAAACTTGTTGACCATAATAAGAACCCTGGCTATAGCAGAGGGTGTAAATGCATGGATATAAACTCACTGGCCACTTTAATAGGGATACCTGTTCATCTGCTCATTCATGCATTTATCCATTTATGCATTTATCAGCCAATCATGTGGAAGCAGTGCAGCTCATCAAATCATGCAGATACAGCTTCAGTTAGTATTCCCATCAAACATCAGAATGGGAAGAAAGTGTGATCACAGTGACCGAGGCATGATTGCTGGTGTCAGACAGGGTGGTTTGAGTATTTCAGAAACTGCTGATCTCCTGGGATTTACACTTACAACAGTCTCTAGGGTTTACACAGAATGGTGTGAAAAGCATAAAACATCCTGTGAGCAGCAGTTCTCTGGGTGGAAATGCCTTGTTGATGAGAGAGGTCAGAGCAGACTGGTTCGAGCAGACAGGAAAGCACTCTTTACAACCATGATGATAAGAAAAGTATCTCAGAATATACAACTTGTTGAACCTTCAGTTGGATGGGCTACAATAGAATAGAAGACCACATCACCCCTGTCAGCCAAGAACAAGAATCTGAGGCTTAAGTGTGCACAGACTCACCGAAACTGGACAGCTGAAGACTGGAAAAAGACCAAGCAAAGTTTTTACAAGGTTAATATAAGGTTAATAATTGCACGAATGAGCAGGTGTACAGGTTTTCCCCATTAAAATGGCCAGTGAGCAATTTATGTTAATTTCTCACCCACCTAATTCACAGACACTTCCCTGGTTCTTATGTTGAGCAACAACAGCAGCAGACACCAGATGCAAATGCCCCATCTAGAATAAACTGTGGACCTTCGGTTAGCTCTCTTGTGCGTAAACTAATGATGCGACAGCACACAGATGGCCAAGAAACAACAGAGCAGAAACAACTGCCCAATTACTCACCACTCCCTGAAATTGGAGGACTATGTGTAAAAAGGGTTGTAATTTCTACACGGTTCATGGTTGGATGTACAGGCACTCAAATTATAGCAGGCAGTCAGTCTGCACTTAAACTTTATAATTTATTGTTGAAGTTGAATGTACTGGCGTATACAGCCAAAACAACAAAAGCTGCATCACTGTCCAATTACTTACACACTTCCCTCTGTGGCCATTAGTGCACTTTTTAACGCTCCACTGCAATATTCCATCTCCTCGCTCCTATGCCTTGTTCCTTAAATGTTTGAACAAAGCGGCATTAACATGTACCACTGTGACTACAGAGGGAAAAAAGCTGTTGCTCTATGCCTCTCAAAGCCTCAGAGGGGGAGCTAAAGCAATAGGGCCTGATTGCTAATATCCTGCTTGTGCTGTTTCATAATGGTAATTTGACAGGTTAGCATAGCTTCTCTCTCTCTCTCTCTCTCTCTCTCTCTGCTACGGCAACAGATTGTGTGCTGGAAAATAAATAGCATAAAATCAAATGAAATAACACAAAATAAAATCAGGATGAACCAGGCTTCAGGCTCATTAGCTCGGCGCTCTTGCGGGGGCAGCGGTCTAAGCTGGATGCTAAATGAGACAATAACATGCATGGATCACACACAGATATGACACAGAGAGAGCCTTCGCCATTTCAGCTATCAGTGCAGGAAAATACAGCCCCCATTATAAAAGCCCATCTTACAGTATTAATAGCGAGAGGTGGAACAGAAGAGCTGCTCATTCTGCAATGGAAAATACACTCACAGCACAACACTTTATGCAGAAACCTGATAAACACAGTAATGGCTGGATAAAGGCAGAATAAAGCATATGCAAAATGGCAGAGAGGAAAAAAAACACGTTGTGCCTCGCATTCGAGAAATGTGAGCCGATGTGTTTATCCTGCTGCTTACTCACTGTGTGTCTCACGTTGGCCAGTTGTTTAATTTAACACGGCGCTCATAAATATTCTCTTTCTCTCTCTGTCTGTTTGCATCTGTTCCTCTTTGCCTCAGTGTCTCTTCCTCTGTTCCACCCTCACTCCCACACATACACACGCACATTTCATGCTCTGATCCAAATTAACTGTAAATGCCGTGGAGATATGAGAGCATGAATACTGGCTAAATGGTCTCCAGATCATTGTGAAATGCTCCGTAAATCCAGGTTAATCCTAGTTATTTCTTGTAAACACCACAAATGTCACAGCTCTGCCACTGTACGCTCAGGGAACAGGCGATTAAAGTCGGCTCAGTTGGACACAACACAAACTCTTCCTCATACAGCACGACTCCGGAAAGTCACTTCACGGCTAAGCAGTTTTCTTGCTAATATTAGAACAAACACCTGTAGTAAAATAACAGAATATAGCACTGATTAACAAGGAAAACTTACCGACCACATCTGAGATACACCCTGTACTTCCAGTTAGAGTGACGTCCATTTAAAAGCAGCCTAAAGTCAATTTAGAAATAGTTCAATCTGACTTTATATCACTGTTCTAAAAAAAAAAAAAGACGCCCAAAAAACACAATAAGCTGGTAATCACACAATTGAAATAGCAGCTGTTACAATTAGCCTTTATTGTGTTTGTACAAATGGCTTATCAAACAATATTATAGGAATAGGATGTTAGCAAATTACAGTCAGAGATAATTGTTATTGTTTAAATCAGTCACGTCCAGCATTTCTGTGAAGTCTGCATGCATGTAATTCTTTAATAAAGGGCTATTGTATTCATTGTATACACAATGCATAAACATAAACATAAACATAATGGATGTTATAAAATGCAGCATGTGCTTGTGTCTATGTGTGTGTCTATTTGATTGTAATTTCCATAATTAACTTTGATGAATCTGTTAGAAATCACTTTTGTAAAGTATAATCCGTGTGAGGGCGGAGCTCTCCTGGCATCATTTGGGTGCCAGGCCCCATCATTATGAAAACATCATTAGATGCCTGACAGCTAAAATCAGCTTTTCACACAGGACTCGAAGCTGTAAGCAAGCTAATTTTCAATTATAGATGATTATTTCGGTTCCACTTGCTTATACTTTCAAGTTTGTGCCATGGCCCTTCCTCTTTTCATTGGCACAACATTTTCTAAGAAAAAAAAACTTACTCTATCTCTGTCACTTGTTTTCAAAATTTGTTTTGATTTAACTGAAAGATTAAAATGAGACGATTTCTAGAAGTACATTCTTTTCAATTATGGGGCAGTCAAGCGAAGGTTATTTTCCCCCAATGAGACATTTTAAACAAAAACGCAAAAAAAGTTTGGTAGGGTCACGTACTGATCATTCACTAACCATTCCTTACCTGTAGAAATGATTCATTCTCTTTGGATTTATATTAAACTTAACAACGAAATTAAGTCAAACTTTAAAAAGCCAATGTCTCCTGTGTCTCTATCAAATTCTTTTTGTTCACCAAGAAGACACGTTCTTGATGCCGTTACCACCCCAAAGTTTAAAAAGATTATTTTCCAATAACAGCATATCCAAAGTGTTTATTCTGCTTATACCACAGCGATTTGCCAACTATAACACATTTTAATTTATTAATGAACGACTGGTCATACTGTTTATCCATTTACAGGGATGTTTAACACGTTAGTTCCTGTTATCACTTACATTACAACAGCTATAAGCAGTTCTCTCAGAAGCTTCTCATATTTCTAACTTCTTGTAAATTTCTCACTAAAGTTAATAAGACAAGAAAGCGAGAAAACAAAAAGCCTTCTGTACTAAAGATATGTTAGAAAACTTACAGCTTCACCTTTGACTGTTACCATACAGGTCCCTGTGAATGAGTTATTAACATAACAATAATGACGTATTAGAGAAAGGCGTTAATATAAACCTGGGATTTGGCTTGCAGCCAGAAAAAATAATTAATGCCTTCTGACCAATCAGATTCAAGTATTTACCAGCGCTGTGGTATAACATAAAATACATTTGCATGCTGTGCATGTTACTTCATGTATATTTTTCAGGTTATCAGCCTAATCTAATGAGAGTCATGCCAAAATATTAAATTACTCAGTGATTCTTACCAGAGAAAAACAGACACTGAAAGGTAAAAAAGCTAAAGGCTCTGAATGAGTGTGTTGTAACACACCTACTCTGAGGAGATCTTGAAGAAGCCCCTCTCAGTGCATCGTCTTACCGTTTTTGTTTCTACTATCCATTTTTATTGAGTAAATAAATAAATATATTGTTTTTGAATAAAAAGTTTTATACAAAAACTTTTTTTTTTTTTTGTATAAATTCATTGGCCCATGACTCTGATCAGTCAAGCCTATCGGTCCTCTGTGTACAACCTGGCAGCAGATGGGTCAACAGTGACCCATCCATCTGGCCATTAATGACTTTACTGCTCTCACAACACAACTCCTTTTATACTGCCATCATCACCTGTAGTCCACAAATTTACACACACCCAAGGGCGCATCCACAGCATCAGCAGTGACTGAGAAGGTGCATATGAAATACATTAGTGGGTGTAATAAATGCAAACCAGGTGGATTATTTACCCTGTCATTCTTTTTTTTTTTTCCCCAAAATGCCTTTGGAGGAGAAACTGAAAGAGATAGACTGAGCAAACATTGCTCAAATTACAAACTACAAAAAAGACCAGATGACAGATCCGTAAGTTTAGCGTTTTGAGGTTTAAAATGAAAAGTACACTTTTTCTGTTTACTGTGTTTGGTATTAAGAAACATGGCACTTATAAATGCATTTTGCATTTCAAGAAAGTGTCTCTCTGTCATCAAGTTCTGAAACCTTACCATGCTCTTGTCTTCGCATTAAAGCTATAATGATTTTCAAAACCGATGAATCTCAACACAAATGCCTGTGGTTTCGCAAGGGCATTTTTGCATTGTGCCATGAGACTGCAATTCATTTCTTAATAAACAATCAAAGGCCATCTGCATGCAAATGGGTTAATAAATCTAATCTAGCCCATTTCAATAAGGTTCTCCAGAACAATCTTTATTAGATCTTGCCAAATCTGCCCCGTCGTCTCACATAACAAAGCGGCGCTGTTATATTTGGTTTTCATTTAATCGTGAATATTTGATTTACTCTTCTTAAAGTGATTATGCTTGCATTTCTCGACACCAGCTTGTTCATCAGTTAAATAAACAAATGCTTCCCAGAAAACCGTCACTTCACCATACAATATATGACTCTCCGGGGCCACATACAAACACAGTTTACAGTAATCCGTTAAGAGAATAGATTGGCTTTTCTTGTACAACCGTATAATCATGACAAATCATAACAATTTTGATGGAAAGCTTTGATTTCACTGCAGTGTTTACAGAATACGCTGTAGGAATATGGTGTATATTTACATACAGCTTTCACTGGCAACTATTATTATCGTATGCGCACTTACCGAACGTTAGGCACACCTTTTATGAATATGTAAAATGCTCATCGGCTAACTCGTCGGCTTTCTTGCAGTAGATATTACAGTTATGGTGGCTTAGAAGTTCACAGTTTATGCTGGTGACTGGAGGGTTGAGTTCAATCCTCATTTCTACAACTGGATTTTATTCTGGCAAGCATGCAAATCTCTTTAGTTGAATATGACCATGAACCAATTTAGATTTCTTTAGATTGCTCCCCTCTGGTCTGATTAGCAAATTAGCTTGTTTAAAAAAGTCAACGACAAAACTAGAATAGATAAAGGAGTTTATTCCTAACCCTGCGTCAACCTCAGTACAGATATTTCTCATCTGTTCAGAGATTGTGGCCCTAGTTAAAGGTGTTAATGTGAATCGCCACTATGAAGAACAATGTAACCACTCTCAATTGCCTTATTTATATGGTAACTGTTGTCACCATTCAGTCATGTTAATTGCATATCCGTATCTTTGTACGCAATGACTTTTATGTGACTGGACTTAGACATGTTTTACTTGAATATCTCTGGACTAGCGGCTATACTGTCTGCTAGCAAAGATCAATTTCCAGAAGCAGCACATCACAAACATGATAGTTAATTGGTAAAGAAAGCATCACATTGAATACTCTCTCTACCAGTTGAAATAATCTATAGAATGATTCTGGGAAACTGGGACCAGGTCTTAATAAACCATTAATGTACACTGGGAGCACTAGTGAAAATGCTTCAATCTGCCATTCTTTTGTAATTTAATACAACAATTTTCATTACAAATTATATTACTGATAACAAATTGAGTGAAAAGTAGAATTGATATGAATTTGATATATTTACATGAATTTCTTAGTATTTGCTATGTTCCCTTTTTTGCTTTAATGACAGTGTGCACTTGAACTGGCATAGACTCCACAAGTTTGTGCAAAACTTTATGATCCATTTTAGATCAAATCCATGAAAATATGACCTTTTGTACAAAGCAGTTAACAAGGTCAATATCACAAAGTTGCTCACATTTGCATAGGGACCTCGAAACAGTGCAGAATCTTGAATATTAAATATTCAAGATATTGAACATTTCTTTGTTTTAAATATTGTTTCAAAATTCTAAAACCTGTTTATTTCCAATTAAAAAAAAATCCCAGATTTTCAATGTGGTCTCAGATTTTTGGACCCCACTGTATATAATCACTTACTTAAAGAATCTATCTTTTGTAGCTATCTTTTTTTGTAACTTTGTATGCTTTGCCTTTTATTAGGTAGAAACTGGTGCTGAATCATTAAACAACCCCATGCACTGCATGTTAAAAGCATGTATTTCTATTATGGTTGCCAGATTTGGGGAAAGAAGCTGGGAGATTCTCAACACCACTGGTTTGAGAACAAATGATCTCCTACTGATAGATATATTGTAAATTGGAAATAATATGGTCACATTTTTAGATGATTTGTAGTCTGCTAGGAAGGTTGAGTGGAAAGGAAAAGCCAAAATTTCAACATAACCACTTCCTCTGCAGGACAGTCTGCGATTTCAGGTCATGTAGATATTAGCAATGAAGAAATGAGTGCAGTCAAACTGCAGGCTATAATAAACAGGGAGTCATGGTTGTAGGTGAGGGAAGCATTTATTTATATAGCAGAATATGAGTTTAAATTAGTGACTTTTACAGTCTCCTTAAACTCTGAGGGCCTGTTGGTGGTGTGACTTCATACCTTTTCCTATTAGCTTCACTGTAGTTACTAAATCATTTGTAGTTGCTAATAATATGCTCAAGTCAAGGTTTTAAAGTTATGGTTTTAATTTTTTGTTCTGCATTTATGCTTGGCATTGGCCATCTCTATAGATACTGAATAGTAAATCCTAATTCATAGTACTACAGTTGGTGTGGATTACTGACAGGAGGTTTATTTCTGTGTTAGTGAAGTCCTTGTTTTTTATGTCCGGAAACTGGATTCTGGGTTGTCCTAGGTGTCATAAATGTGATGATTTCCCTGTTTGTATATTGAACAGGCAAA
This sequence comes from Pangasius macronema, assembly GCA_037577455.1. Lineage (NCBI taxonomy): Eukaryota > Metazoa > Chordata > Actinopteri > Siluriformes > Pangasiidae > Pangasius > Pangasius macronema. The sequence continues at coordinate 11,763,739 of CM074961.1, forward strand.
CATCCAGGAGAACCATTACCATTTTATGATGAAACAGTTGTTAGCATTTGAGTGTTCTGTGGCGGAGCCTTGTCCCCACCTCGGCTACTCAGACCACATCTCTGTTATGCTAATCCCAGCATACAGACCGTTAGTCAGACAAACCAAACCGGTTCTGAAGCAGGTGAAAACCTGGCCAGCAGGAGCCATCTCTGCTCTTCAGGACTGTTTTGAACACA
>CM074961.1:11764056-11776523 GCA_037577455.1 Pangasius macronema
ATACTCAACACACACACTCCTCAATACCTGGACTGAAGGAAGGAACACACACACACACACACACACACACACACACAACTGAATATCCTCCATGCACGTTTTACACGTTTTGCACGTTTTATACTGCTGTTGCTACTATTATGTTTACACTTAATATAATAACATTATGTTTACATTACTTCAGCTATTTATATTGAACTCTGTATCATTTGCACTATTGTCACTTGGTCACTTTCAAACAGAACTGCGTACTGGTCGTTGTCATTGTAATGTCTTGTTCTGTCTTGTGCGTCCGCACATGTTTGCACTTGTGCACTTTATGTTTAATTTGTGTAGTCCCTGTAGTTCTGTGTTGTTCTGTGTTGTCTTATGTAGCACCTTGGTCTTGGAGAAATGTTGTTTCATTTCACTATGTACTTGTATATGGCTGAAATGACAATAAACTCCTCTTGACTCTTGACTCTAAATAACCATATTCACTTAGTAGTCCATCAGTATTCATAAATGATATAAGCTTAAATTGCCATAAAGTTGATGTAAACTGTGGCACTTCACTTTTAGAAGCAGTGTCAATGCCAACAGAAAAGAGCTGACAGTTCAGACACAATCTTTCTGCCTGAAGACACAGCAAATGTAATCTGTAGTCGTGCAGTTGGCCATATTTTTTCTTAATAGGAAACACAGAGTCAAGAAATGACCATCATATCTCAGCCTTTAAATATTTAGCGCATCTCCCCGAGCCATGTTCCATGCTGTTCAGAATCAATGAAAGCTGAGAAGGCCTGCAGCTATTTGCCCACCCAGCATCCCTATAAAGCACAACCCTTTATGATGCCTTATGTGGGCCACTACACAGTCCAATTTCCAGCAATCTCTGAAGAGATATAGAAATCATGAATCTTTCAGATGCCAGAAAAACTCAAACAGGTAGCAGATACTGGGCAGAATGGCATTTGGCATGATTTGGTCTGGCAAAAAGAGCTTCTGCAAATGAATACTGTAAGTTTATACTGAAGGCTTGATTTAATTAAGGCATTTTACTTACTTTAAAATGCAAAATTACATGCAAACTTGATAATACTAGCAAGCTAATTTACTAATAGGGTCTATGGAATGAGCAAATGAGTGCCTCTTTTCTGGTCTGCTTGTTTTGCATGTTCGTCTTAATGGATATGCATTTTGGGGTATTTCTATCTAAACATACAAAAAAAAAACAGGCTGAAGTCAATGCTAATAGATTAATTTTTCTAACAGTTATGTGATTTAATGCAGCCTGAAAGTCACTTAATGATGGTGATTGCATTTATAAATGAATAAAATTGAAAGGCAGGTATTAAATTTGCATAGTCCATTTACACCATTTGAAGAAGAAAAAATATAATCTTAATGATTCTCCAAACTATGCTGAATGGCTAAAAGTATGTGGACAACCCTCTTAATTATTGAGTTCAGTTGTATGCTTCCAACTTTGTGGCAACAGTTTGAGGAAGGCCCTTTCCTGTTCCAGCATGACTGTACCCCTGTGCACAAAGCGAGGTCCTTACAGACATGGTCTGACGTGTTTGGTGTGGAGGAACTGCAATGGGCTGGACAGAGCTCTGACCTCCACCCCACTGTCTCAGCATCTTAACCCATTATTAACCCATTATTTCACTTAATTCTCTGTTATTTGTATAGTACTTTTTAACAGTGGATATTGTCACAAACAGCATTACAGAAATACATAATTCTGGAAATAAAATATAAATAATCACACTTTCACACCTCTTTATCTGTCATATTGTATTGTAAAAAGTGTTTTGATGTGTCTCACTGCGTTTAATTGGCATAGCTATGCAAATATGTGAGAAGTTTTAGTTTACTTTAACTGGGAGGATCTTTTGGATCTGAACTCACCATAGAGAACATTTAGCACACGTGAAAAACTCTGCCTCCACCTACTTTGCAACTGACATTATATGTGCAACTGTTCATTGCAATTCACCTGTAAACTGCACGCACATATAATCAGATTGCACATACAAATTAGAGCTCTTTATTTGTGATCTTAGTACATCAGAGCCACATATGTTGTGTGCTTAATGATAGCTGCACAGAGCAATATCCACAAAGAGATGCCGCTAACAAATTCCTTGTGATCGCAAACAGATACACTATCAAACTATGTGCTGACACACACAAAACAAGATGAAAGAAGAAGAAAAAACATCTATTTGAGAACAGTATCATTGCATAGTTGGTTGTCAGATTAATGACCCACCACGGACACAGGAAATCAATATGTTCATGTAACAGGCACGTATCTCTGCTTATTTTTATTTGAGCATGCCAATTATATGTGATGCCAAAGAGAAGCGTATTGTACTCAATCTCCTCAGATCTACAGAGGGGAAGCGTTTCGTGTCACATAGAGGTAACACAGAGCTAATGTCAGCCTGTCAATATTTCATAACAAGCCCTGGCCTCTCATTTTAAAACCATTTCTTTTATTCCTTTTTTATCCACTGTGCACTTTGGGGGGAAAAGTTGCTAACAAAGACTTCTGAGCAGCGTTTTGAAGCTGGACGAAGCTCCTGAGGGAGCACTCATCCTCTGTGACCGGAGAAATCGATGGTGATAGGGCGGCATTGTGAATATGTGCAGCCTCCGTTTTAATGAGGAAAGAGAGAGAATCAGAGGAAGAGAGATAGAAGTAAAGGAAAGTCAGAAAAGAGGGCATCATGGCAGGGGGGAAGAGTTGTGAGAGAGGAATCGGTCCCTCTATATGAACCCCAAAAAGAAACCTGAGAAACTAGTAACACTTTAGTTGAAGGGTACCTTGAAGGGTATTGGAGCTTCACAACATGTTCATAAGCACCATATAAATCTTTAATAAAACAATGATGCGGTGGGGTGACATTAGCTATTGTACTGTATGTAGTGTGAGTTTGTCGTTACATTTGAGAAAGAAGAAAGAGAGGAGATCCTACAAGACATTATCTATGAAGTATACATGCACCAGCCAGAACACTTGTTCACCTGCTCATTCATGCAGTTATCCAATCAATCAATCATATGGCAGCAGCGCAATGCAGAAAATCTTGTAAATACAGGTCAAGAGCTTCAGTTCATGTTCACATCAAACTTCAGAATGTGGAAGAAAAGTGATCTTGGTGAGTTGGTTGTTGAATATTACAGAAACTGCTGATCTGGGATTTTCACTCACAGCAGTCTGTATTGTCAACACAAAATGGTACAAAAACCAAGAAACAAAAGAATTCATTGAGCAGCAGTTCTGCAGGCAGAAACATCTTACTGAGAGAGGTCAGAGGAGAATGGCCAAATGGGTTTGAGAAGAGAAGACTATATTGGCTTCCACTGCTGTTAGTCAATAATAGGAATCTGGGACTTCATTAGACACAAATTCACCGAAACTAGACAGCTAAAGATTTCATGCAGATGGTAAGGTCAGAATTTGGCATCAACAACATGACCCATGGACCCAACCTACCTTATCTTCACAGTTCTGGCTGGTGGTGGTGGCATAATAGTGTGGGGAATGTTTTCTTTGTACCCATTGGGCCCCTTAATACCAACTGTTTGAATGCCTCAGCCTACCTCAGTGTAGTTGCTGACCAGGGCCTACAGCGCTTGCACTAAAGCCACTACCTCACGCAACTGCCGCCCGGGTGCTGAATGGACAGCGGCANCATTGTTGTGGAAGGTGAGAGAACGCATGGCTATGATGCAGGGCGGAGAAATAAAGCACAGCTGGAAGCCAATAATAGCGGTGGGGGTTCCTCATTCTCCAGGAGAAGATGAGAGTGTATGAAAGGGCGTGGCTGACACAGTGGTCACAAAGTATGGTCTTCATGCCAATGCTGATCCGTTTCTCTCTCTCTCTCTCTCTCTCTCTCTCTCTCTCTCTGAGACAGAAGACAGTGCCAAAGACTCTGCTTCTTATCCACGCTGTGTTGAGAGCTCAATCCCTCGATGACAGGTAGGAGGCTGCTCGATGACTGCCCGCGCCCTCACGCCAGGCCGCCTGCTACTCACCTACCCTGCACTTCAACCCACAGCCACTTTTCACTAATTCTGCCTGCACTCCCTGCACTGCACCTAAAAGAAGAGAAATAAACCACCTCTGTTTACACTTATTCTGTCTCTCCTGTGTCCGTGTTCAGCCCACCTCAGCCTCGACTACACCATATGCATCTCTTTTATGGCCACAGTTTACCCAATGGCTACTTTCAGAACGATAATGCACCATGACACAAGGCACAAGTCTTCTCAAATTGAGTCTATAAACGCAACAATGAGTTCAGTGTAATTCCCTGGCCTCCCTAGTCACCAGATCTGACTTCAATAGTGCACTTTTTGGATGTGGTACAAAATGAGTTTTCCAGAATGAATGTGCAGCTAACAATTCTGCATGAATTATATGACACAATCATGTCAACATGGATCAGAGTCTCAAAGGAATGTTTCCAAAACCTTGTGGAATCCATGCCATAAAGACTTGAGGCTAGTCTGAAGGCAAAAGGGTTTCCTACACACTATTAGTATGGTGCTCCTAATAATATGGCCAGTGAGTGAATATTCCTTTCCTATTCATTTGTCTGAGGCATGGGATTCTTAAATGCATGAAATTGTAAAAAAAAAAATATATAGTGCTTCATGGCAGTGTAATAAAGTCACATAATTAATACAAATGTTAGTCACGTCATATCAACCTTACAGAATTCCTCCGGCAAAAAAAACAATACAGAATTCTTGTGAATTTGTTATATAGCACCAATGTAGGAACAGTACAAATAAAATGATGCTGTTCAACTTTATTATAATGCTAGCAATCACTTCTCCCTCTCTTTTCTCTGTCTACACCAAATGGGAGTGTTGGGTTCAGCAAGTGACAGGAGCTGTAAGAAAGAGTGCAGCCTTAGCCGACTTTCTGCTTCCAGACTCTATATCATTCATGCAACATACATGGGGTTCTCTCACCTGGGAGTAGGTTTGCAGCTTGCACTTCACACACGCTGTCCATATGTCAAGCAAGGTTCGACAGAGCCAGTTAGCATGCGGCCAACAACACAGAGACCCCAGGGCCTCCAGCGTGCTGCCAGAGAGCTGAATTGAGGTCAGAACTTAGGTCTCATTGTTCATCCAGCAATGATATATGGGAATTCTGATGTGTAACAACAGCCTCCTTTTATGCTACATTATTCAAGACTTCTGATATATCCCACATAATTCAACACAACGGCCCCGTAATGGACAACTGCAATGTGTCTAACATTTATGAATGTGTAAAACCTCCTTCTCCTTCTCTGTAGATCATTTTTACACAGCAGCTACAGTTTGAATTCATGACGGATTCATTGGGATTCAATAATAACAAATAAAACACAATCAGCTATGCTGTTAAATGGAAAATAATTCATGATGGGGTGGATTGATTCAGCTCGACGCTAAGCAGTTACTGCTGACACCCTGAAGTTGATTACTTTCCTATAACAGCACATTTCAAAGTGTTTTATTCCTCTTATACCATAACATACCATTTGAATTTAAATTCATTAATGAAGGGCACTTCAGGCATTCGAACCATTTATAATTATATTTAATTTTGGAGGTGGACATCCTTGACGCAAGTTAGTTCCTTTTTGCTCTCTCTTTCTCTCTCTCTCTCTCTCTCTCTCTCTCTCTCGCTCTCTCTCTCTTTTTAATTATTAAAAAAAACCCACAATTTGTCATCTGATCTTAACCCAGAAAAGTCCTTTGTGCAGACTCCATCACTTTTTGATCCTTTTATTATTAGTTTTAGATACTGTAGATCATCCACTGTTACTATGGAAACGATAACGTATTAGAAAGAGTGCGTTAATATAAATCTATATATAGATTTGAATTACAGCCGAAACTGGGGCCATGCTGTTGTAGCAAATTAATCGACACTTACTGACCAATCAGACTTGAATTCTGATTCTGATTCTGAATTCATAAACACTCTGGTATAAGGAGATATAACCAATTTTCCTGTGAATAAAGAAACAGAATGAAAAAACATAGCTTGCAAATGTATGATTTGGAAATGAAATTTGTTTAGAAATAAGCCGAAAACAGAATCATAATGCTAAAGGGCAGTTCTTTGTTGAAGACCTTTGCGAAGTGTAGTTCAAAAATATCTGCCATGGTTTGAGTAGGTCCTAGTGTGCAGTTGCTGTGGGAGTATCACTAGTTTAATGCAGATGAAGCCCAGAAATGTCCCAGGCTTAATTTACTCTTTTAGAGCCCAGCTGGACACCGTGGCACTTCCACCGCTGCCGTCCATGCACTTCTGCTGACATCTCATATAGTTTCCTGTCTTCGGGCCTAATGCAATTTGGTAGGTGCACTGTGCATGCAGCATCGGAGACTTTAGGGTACATAAGCTTTCTTTATTAACACAATGTTTGCAATAGAGTAATGAAAGGCGATTGCATTAATAAAATTACATTACAGTACTTCCCTCCAGTACAGGAAAAAGTAGCCCCATGTGGTCGGCAGTAATTACAACGAGATTTAGCGCACGTAATTGCAACTTTACAATAACTTGAATATCACCATTATTTCAGCCTCCTATGAAGCCAGTGAGTTAATTGTTGGCCGTTGGTCCCATCACATGGCGGGCCTTGCTTCTGCTACACTGGGGATTTGCACATGACTTACAATAATATGTTTCCTTATGAGGGGTTTTGTAGAATGATGCAATTTTACAGAAAGGGCTGCATTTGTATGCTACACAGGTTAATCATGTTGTAAAGGCAAATGAAAGAAGCTGTATTAAGTCGTATAATGTAGGCAAAGAGAGTTTTACAAAGTAAGCAAATGAATAACGTTCCATCGTTATTTCCATGAGGTAGGCAATTATCTTAACAATATGCTTAAGGAGGATAGTAAGTATGTAAATCAGTGAGTTGATTACTTTCACAGTAATCTGTGTCCAATCTGTGCATGTGCCTTCAAGTGACAACACGTGCTGCCTCACATGGCTAGTGCTGATCATATTCCCTATCTCAGTTCATGATATATTTCAGCCTTGAGCAAGGCCAGTGGTTCAGCTTCTTATATGCGCCTGAGAAAAGCCTTCACATGATCCAAGTTTGACATTTTCTACTATATAGAGTAGAGTTCTGAAAACTACAAGTCTTCCTTAAGTGAAACATGTTTCCCGTCTGCACATAATGTCTGAGCATTTTAAAATCTGGATACCCCTGAAAGTGTAAAGAGAAAAAATTCTTTACATTCTTTACAAGTGAAAATCTTTTCATTTTTAATCTAATATACTTACGGAAAGTAAACTGATCAATCCCAATCCCAAATCAAATGGGGCAGGCAATCAAATGACACTTCAAATGACAACTGAAGACATACCTCTTAAATTACGTACTTAAATTAACACGTTATTTAAAAAAAGTGCTGTTTGTGTGTTTCTTACTATAAATCCCTCCTGAACAGTGTTTTTTTAGACTGATGGTCTCTTAGTCCATGACCTAGTGAACCACTATCAGGATGTATTTACTGATAGAGACTTTAAAGCAGGTCTGTAAGTCGCTCTGCATGAGGGCATCTGCCAAATGCCATAAACGTAAATGTAAAAACACTTCCATTAACATGATGCTGATAATGAAAGTGATAATCAGCACTTTATACTATAAATGATCACTTTCATTATCAGCATCATCCACAGTATTTGACTCCGTGAGGCATCGTTGCTTTTTCGCTTTTCTTCACTCAGGCTGTTCAGGCTAACGTCAATGAGTCAATGATCACTAATTAACTCTTCTGTTTGCCAAATTTCTTGTTGGTAATTTATTTTACTAGGTTATTTAAACATTTCAAAACTTTGTCTGCGTCATCTGTACAGAGCGTATAAGCACCGATCTCTGTTTTGACAATTAGCTAATGCAGTTTTAAACAACTTTTGGCAGACTGCATGTTTTTCCACTGCGTTTATCACACTAACTCCTCACCCGACGTGATCATTGCAGGCAGATGCCAAGGCAAGGTTAAACATGAACCTAAATAACACATTTCCACATAAAATATATGGTGGTAACATATATTTATGCTTTCTTAAAGTAGATATTTCAATGTATATCATTGGCAGAAAAACTAAATTTTTGGTCAAAATCTGATTTTTTTTGTCTGTTTCCCAAATTCAGCTCTGGTGCCTTCCGGGCTGCCTCACATACGTATCATTCAGCAAGAATGAAAATGGCTTTTACAGTTGATGAGAAGACGAATAAAGCAAATCATTGTGTATATTTTCACTTATTTTAAATAATGAATGCATCTTTGCTGAATTTCGGAATCAGAATATCAAATCCTGATTTTACTGCAGTCACAGATTCTTCTCACTGTCTATTCAGTAAGGACATTTGGAGGACATTTCGAGATGGACACCATTTAAAACATGTTACAAGCACAGGCCGTGCTGAACTAACGCTCTGACAGTAGTTGTGCTCCTTGTTGTTATGGTAACATTGACACCTCACATGCACATAACTTTGGTTCAGATTACATGCAGAGTGAGTGGAAATGCAGAGTGACAAATGGAATAGCTACTTTTTTCCCCCCAAATGTTTTCTACTTTTCAGGGTCCTGTAACACCTGTGAATTTTGATATTTACATTTGGCAGACACACTTATCCCGAGCAGCTTGTAATCTCCATCAAAAACACCCTTATGCAAGCATAACGAGGTCAGGGTCTAAGATCACTGTCAAGCTGAAGTCATATTAGAGAAGAAAGCACTAAATGGTAGTATATCCAATGCCATGAGCCTCAGGAAATTTCAGTTTTTGGAAGGCAGAATCAAGAAATAGTACTCAGAAAATAGCCCTCCCCTTCAGAATATGATGGCATGGCGGATCATTACAAGACTCGCGAAGCTGGCTATGGTTTAAAGGAAAACTCCACCCTGAAACACATTTTTGCTTGCACTGTATTTTTCTTATTCTCGTGTGAAATTATGTGTGAAATGTAATGCACTGACATCGCTAGCACATTCACAATACAGTAAACAACATTTAGCAAGAGCTTTGTTTCACACACGATTTTCCAGTGATGTTCAATGCCATATTAATGAGAAATCCTACACAGAAGTAAATGAGACAGTAAATGTTGGACTTAAATTTCCAGAATACAATACAGCTACACACTGCTTTTGTGTTGAGTTACAGCAGAGACTTGGCTTGGGTAGTTAGGGACCTATGAGATGACAAGCATGATGGCATTGCAAAAGTTGAAGTTTTGGAGGATGATCTGTTTGAGAGAGCTGGACAGACCAAAGGATTAAAGTGCTGCTGCATTGTCTCTTTAGGTAGAGATGAGGGCTAGATCGGTAGAGCCGTGAGGGCTAAATCCCAATGGCGCTACTATGAGCAGGTAGTCGAATGGTATTGTAGGTAATGTAGGAAACTGTTAATCAAAGTAAAAACTAAAAAAAAAAAAGTTTATGGTAAAAATGAATCTCAGAATCTCATTAAAAATAAATAAATCCTGGACACCACTGAAGATCACATGCTAATTATAAAGATTAATATGCAAATCAATAGACAGATTTTTCCTTTAATATATACATCAGTATATGAGCCTTCCAGAGAAAACAAATCGGTTGTGCAACAGTGTGTTAATTTAAAAAAGAGAACACTTTCAATGTGAACCTAATTCTGATCAGCATCCATGGATCAAGCTTACAGATCCGAAAAGTCAGCAGCAGCTTGATTGTGCTTTATGTGTGTCTTTCATTTAATGAGATTTAACCTCTGTGTATCTCTGTCACAGAGCCCTGATTACATGCTCACGGCCTGGACATTAACTCGGCTGGAACATCTGAATGCCCAGAGGATGAACCCTAAACATCAAAATCCTGCAGAACCTCTTACAGATTTTTTTCCCCCAACACTGCCTCTCCTCTCTGTGTCTGATTATTAGCATTTTATTAAAGTGCAAATTGGACACAGATAATTAAACATTAATACCTGGGGAAGAACACTGTACCATCTGTTTGTGTCCTCTTCGCTCAGTAAAACACACCGAGGCACCGGCAACAAAACTGCCAATGCAATAGCAAACATGGCACATGATGGTGGCCTGAAGAGTCCATAAAACTGCAAGAGGAAGTTTCTAATAACTTGTGCTGCATTATGCAGTTATGGGGGCATGCTGACTATTAACGTCTCTTCCACGTTATTACCTGAGAGACAGAAAGAAAGAGGAAGAACGACTGAGACAGGCTGAGATAAAGAGAGAACACATGTGAGACAGAGAAGAGAGATTGACGTAAAAGCAGAAGTGAAAAGCATGAGTAATTAAGGTATTGTATAAATAAAGTCTGCTGCATTTGGCGAGTGGCTGAACAGACAGCAGTGGTGTAATGATGATGGATGGCTGAATTACACAGCTGGTATTTTACACTCAGAAAGGTCTCCATTATGCCAGGTTGAGTGTGTATTGGTGTGTGTGTGTGTGTATTGGTGGGTGTGTGTGTGTGTGTGTGTGCTGGACTCGTGGGACTTGCAGTTCCTCTCTGGGGCCCGGCTGGAGAGCATCTGCTTCATCATTTCCAGAGCAGCAGTGTTTCCAGCACGGCGTAAGGAATCTGAATGAGTCTCAGCCCTAATCACATGCCTTCATCACCGAGCCTGGTGGCATTTTCCCCCCACCGCCTTGCAATGAAACAAACTCAATTAGCATTAAAAAAGCAGCCCCTCTACAGCAGAAGCACAATACTGAGCTCGTGTGACGGATCTGCGAGCCCCGTTTAGCGCCAGCCGCCCTGCAGCAGTCACTCAAACGGCGCTGTGCGGGCCATCTAATGCCCGCGATAACGCAGACTCATTACGATGTCATATCCTTCAGGACCGACTTCCTGTCAGCTCAAACAAAGCCCTGACACCCACTCCATAGTATGGGCCAATCAAATTCCTTGAAAGTGAGCAGAGGCCATTTTATAATCCCTTGCCATATAGACAGCTCTTGAGGCTGACTGACAAGGAGAAAGAGAGAAAAAGGGCACAGAATATATAATCTAGAATACATTATGCACACGAGTCTTAGGCCCACATCACTGTCGACACATTTGGATGAAACTTAAGGCTAAAACTTTAGGAAGTTCAAGCAGATTTTAGACAAGGCACAGCTAGCAACAGCAGACCTATTATATACTGCGCGACTAGCAGGGAGACGTGCACAGCATCAGTGTTGCCGCTGCATTCTGCCCCACCAAGCGAAAAGCACGTCTACACAAAATTTTCTTTGAAGCATGGGTGGAGAACAATGCACCCTGCAAGTGGCATGCTAAATGTGGCCTCTGTCTGTTGCTTGCAAACATAATGAGGCCAACAAGCTTTCATCCGCTCCTGCAATTAATGCCTCAGATGGAAGCCGCTGCTGGAGTGGAAAAAGATGCCTGACACATTTAGCTTGGATGAAGAAGTCTTTCAGGATGTACTTTTCAAAATAGTATCTTTTTTTTTTTTCCTGTGATAAATTGGGATGCAGTCAGGAGAGCAGTGCAAAAGTTAAGAAAAAGGGAAAATAATGAAGGAACTTCTGTAAAGACATACACACTAAATATTTTGTTGAAATAATGAACTTTATCTTCCTCGTTTTGTCTGAAGGGTACGCAGCCTTGCACTCGCCTGTATATGACTGTATATTAAGGGGAAAATTACAACCCCCCCTTTCAGCTGAACTTTCTGTACAGCTGAACTTTGTGACAATGTCCACAGTTACACACAAACAACATTTAATTGAACTGAATAACTTATGCAATACAGCGTTGACAAGTAAGATGCTTTATAAGAAGCAAATTAAACACAAAAAACAAGCAGTAACATCCAAAAGCGTCTTTTTTCTCTAACTTTATCTCTTCTCACTAGTGTTAGACTAGGATAAGTCTTTTTTCATGTAATTCATTCTGTTTTATAAAAACGAGTGCTTTTAAAAACAACATAAGTACTGTCTCTGGGACTACAGATAATGATAGTTTTTTTTTACACTGTAATATTCTTTAGATGTCCAGTTAGTGAAAATACCTCCATCTGTACTATTCTACGCTAAAATTCCACATGATCTTGACTCTTATCTTGATTTTTATGCTGACTTGTATTTTTACAATATTGAACACAGACCTGTACAGGACACAGGGCACGTGAGGGCATCGAGGAGAGCGTGATCAGTAAGATGATGATGATATGGACAAGGGAGGTACAAGGGACAAGGATAGCGGCTATGCATGAGAATACAGACGATGTTAATAAGAATGTCACAGGACTCCAAATCCAAGGAACATCCAACACGCCAATATTCAGGTGCTGAAAATCACACACACAATGCTTAATACTGTACATAGCTAACAACATAATATTTATACATACATGACACTGACAATGACACTGAAAGTGTCTTACAATGTGCTCACACTAGCAAGTGACAAAGTGA
>CM074961.1:11792086-11814977 GCA_037577455.1 Pangasius macronema
GTGTGTGTGTGTGTGTTTTCAGTATATGGCTGTAAATCAATGCTGTATCAGTAGCTGTTTTGTGCTCCAAATATCCACATCCAATTTAAACCCAAAGTGGGCGTGGTCTAAACCAGCATTTTTAATGAACCACTATGAGGTTGCCAGCAGTGTCAGCATGGTGTGTGAATTCTGGCTTTGACAGTTTCTCAACCTCAGCTACATCACACAAGTTCACAATTAATCTCAACTAGACACGTGTGGTTGGTTCTATCTTCCAAAATATAAACAATATACAATATACATGGTAAAAAATGTATATCTTAGCAAGTGACCATATCTTGAATTAAGGAAAAGATAGATATCTCTTTATGAGATTACTATATAACAAATAAAAACATTAAGCTTATTTCTGTAAATTAAATTCGTCTTATTGTATTGGCAGATAATTTTGCTTCTTTCTAGAAAATAAATGCTTGAAATAAGTAAAATTAGGTGCCAATACAATAACACAATTTCAAGCTTGAAATGAGTAAAAATGCAATTTTAAAACAACCTACTAAAGAGAAATCATTTGCATGTACCTATATTCAGGATATTTTTACTTGCGAAGATACTGTTTCATTTTCTTCAGTGTAATTTAATCCACTGTGATTGAACGCTGTATGTTCAGGCTAATGAATGTGGTTTGTGCCGTGAGCTCTGTATCTGACTGCTCACTTGCGCTTGCATGAAATTAAAACTTTTTTTGTTGTGTCCCAAGGGATCCCAGTCCCGATGTACACCATTCTAGCAAAAAAACAAACAAACAAACAAACAAAAAAGCAAAAACAAAATGAATATTGCGACTCCTGTTTGTATAATTTGTATCATTATCTGTTCTTTCTGAAGACCGTATTCATCTTCGGTTACATCACTAGTACAGTAGGTCTGCACACAGTGTAACACTCATTACCTGCAAAGCACTTACTGCCAGCCATTAATGATATTTATTGGTGGTCATGTTCCTCCAACTCTGACATTAACCACATGGATTTGAGCCACCGTTGCCACAGAGTTCCCATCACACACACACACACACACACACACACACTAATCACCCACAGGGCTGGCAGTCCACCTACAATCAACCCAGTGGAGTACAGGTTTGTTACGTGAGGATGTGATGGGAATGTGATGGGAGTTAATTTTGTATTAGAGTATCCTTTGTGTTCCTTAAACATATGCTGTTGAGCACTGTTAGAAATATTCCTGATCCTCCATTATTATTTTAACTGTCTGAGGTGGTTATTAATAAAAAAATGTATGTAATTGCGTTTGGACATGGATGTACAGAATCTAAATCATGCTTACCTATAAAGTGGGATCAGTCCACACAATGGCACATGAGGAGAGAGGGAAGAGAAAAAGACAATAATTAGTACTTATCAAACTCAATTAGCATTCATCATAAATGATATATCAACAGACATAAGACAGAGGAAATACCAGTATCTATTTATATAGCAGATATAGTTTTTTTAGGTCTTTATTTAAAGATTGAGTTCCTAGAATTGCATGGCATCTACATAGGACCCTCATTACAAATGAAATAAACTTGCACAGACATGTATAAAGGGTATTCCAGAAGTACCCTTGCAATCCCCTGTTTAATCCTGAGCTTGGGTTACTGTCTGTATAGAAATTCACATATACTCCCAGTGTTCACATGGGTTTCCTCCAGGTTTTGTGGACTGGCTATTCTAAATTGCTCCCAGGTATGAATGAGTGTGAATGTGTGTGTGTGTGTGTGTGTGTGTGTGTGTGTGTGTGTGTGTGTGTGTGTGTGTGTGTGTGATGGCCTGCAATAGACTGGAGTCTCATACAGGATGTATTCCCGCCTCGCACACAATGTCCCTGGGATCCATAGCAACCATGACCAGGATAAATAGATTACTGAAGGTGTGACTGTGATGTGAATGTGTGTATTCTATTTAATTGATTTTGATATAACATAACACCTGGATCAATTGGTATAGATTTTCTACTGACATAAGGAAATGTTACGATACTTTCCTGAATTTCATGACATCAACAAGTCTCCCGAGTAAAGTGTTATGACAACTTTCAAAATTGATCAATGTAGCATTTATGACAGCTGACAGCTGCTGCAATAAGCCTTTAAAGGGTCATAAAGGGTCATAAAGGGCTTATGTAGGTATGATGTAGCTCTCAGTGTTGCATGTTTTCCAAGTCAAGTCAAGATGCAACATATTTAGAGGAAAACAGTATGTGTATGATTTGCTGGTTAAAGCTGAACCCTGCCATCGGACAGTAAACAGCATCTTCTGGATTCCCTGGTAGGGTATGTAGCTGGGACTTGTACCCACATTCTAACCACAGCACTCATGTGTGCAAAGCTGAGCCATGTTTTTATTCCATCTGCCTGCTGGGACAGCAATGTTGAATTATGCATCACAGATTCTTAAATGTCCAATTGGTTGGGCAATCCAGAAGCATTTGTTGAGACACATTAGTACAGGCTTGCTTTATTAAAGGTGTGAATCAACAATACGTATGACAGTGTGATAATGGAAAGGATATATTAGAGATGTACAAGAAGCCTATAAGCCTGTGTGAAAGAGAGGGGGCGTGCAGGGTTGGAGACGTTCATGCTTTTGATTTTATTCTGTATGACCGAGAGAGGGTCGTAAACTGATAGGAGGGACAGAGAGCGGTACAAACACAAATACAGACCATCCATCAACAATAAACGGTACATTCTCTTAGCAGTTTGCAGAGCTGAAAGTGAAAAGGTCAAGGGGAAGAAAAACAAAACTACTACAGAATGCCTGCTCCATGCTAGCAACTCCATCTAGTCTGTCAGATGGTCAGCAGTAAGAACCAACAGGAGATGAGGAAAAGAAGCTTCCCTGCCACTGTGGAATGGCGCCAACATTAAGGATATTGTGTAGTGTGTATGTGAGTGTCCAGAAGTCAGTATTAGAGAAGGGCAGGGTGTAAAGGGTCAGACATGCCTGGAGAACTGGAATCATTGTCACCTGCTCTGCCAAGGCCCAGCATGGCACCTAGATAGCCAGCAGTTAAAGGCCAGAGCACTGAGTGTGACCCTGAAACCGACATACAGCCAAAGGCTCTGGCTAAGAGAAGATAACTACAAAAAATATAAAAAGAGGACTAGAGGAACTTTCAATTTAAACACAACTTTAAAAAAGCATACTGACTGATGTTACTTTCACACTAGCAAGCAACAAAGCAACAACGCAACAAGCAACATTTGAATTGAGATGTTCTCAAGACTATGCAAAATACTAGTAAAGTGACAAATCCACACAACTGACCCAAAATAATTCCTCGGACAAATCCTATGGGGCATGAGGTCCGATGTTTCTTCACTTCCCCACTCACAACTTTAGTTCTTACCTTCAGTTAGCTCCCATTTACTCTTTGATGCACAAAAATGGAAGGAAAACGTATCTGTCCTATTTGACCTCTCATTAAATGTGAATGGAGATAGTACAAAGAAAAGAAAAGCTTGGAAGGAAGTAGGAGAGATTGTTGGTGCCTGTGGTGACTGTACATAACCAGCCATTTCTACAATTAGACAGCGTATACAGAAATCATTTCAGTGGCTAATGTTATTTCCTGAAATCGTGGGCACAGTGTGATATCCCACTAGCGCTGGACAGTTCCCACATTGCTTTTTTGGACCCCAAAACTGCATCTGTTGGCTCCTGGTTCAGTTAGCAGCTGTAGCAGTGAGCCCCTTTGCATGTTTGTCATAGACATCTGAACACAAGAAGCAGTAATCAGCATTTGAGCAGCTCTGATTGCATTTTCGTTTGTTGGAATGTTCCACACTATCAGAGAAACATTAATCAGCCCAAATGTGACATGACCTCTGTCTTTTCTCCTTTCTTGATTGTCAGAAGGTGGTCGCATGAAGTTGGGAGAGGCTCGCTTCCAGAGATCCAAAGCTCCTCTGTTCAACATCATGGGCAGTTGCTGGCTCTTTCATTTGTTCTTTCTCCATCATTTCTATTGGCATGGCTATCAGGCTGGGCTGGCAATGCCAATGCCAGGCAGCTTAGGGTTTTAGATTTGGCTGGCAATTCATTTCACATCAAGATCTGTGATGCCTCAGCAAGAGGGCGAGGCTAAACTGCCCATTTCCAGCTGCGAACTGGCACCAATGCCAATGCCAGGGGCCTCTTCTGAGTGAATCCGGTGCCAAATGGGGCCCAGTGGTGCCCAGAAGCAGGGTAGGGAAGAGAGGAAGACACTCAAATTTGGAGAACTGTACTACCATTTTGAGTTATGTGGCTGGCGAGGAAGAGGTGACCTTTGGGTGTTGGATATCTATCATCAGTACTGATTAGCCAACTCAGCTGCATCACTCAAGTGAGTGTAGTGCATTTACGGCATGTTGCATGAATGTACAAGACCAAACTTAGCCTAATTTACAATCAGACGAAACATAAATAACTCTGCCATTACAATGTCATGACGTTTTCATAAGTTTTCTTGTCGCAACAAGGACACTAATTTTGAATCTTACAGTTACATTGCATGATTCAAGTATGTATATTTTTCTGGCCCTTAAGAAAAATGTGTTTGATATTCCTACTATTAGTACTTTTATGAATACTTATGGAAGGCCATGACACTATACTGACAGAGTTAAATTGCGTTTACACTAGAGAGCGACAAAGAGACAGGCGACCATTTATTTTCTATGTACACACGACACAGAGCCATGAGTTCAGCAATAGCATTAGTGTCTTATTTAAATGATCTCTTACTAGTTAGAAGAAGTTATAAATAGGCATATGGTGGTGCCTCTGGTGAGTGTATATAGCTAGTACAGTTAGCTTGCTCTGCTAATCTGCTAGCAAAGCTAATACAAAGCCTGGTGCAACATTTTCACACTTTCACACCAATTTTCACACTTTTTCACTTTATTAAAATATTAGTATTCATTTTAAATAAATCAGATACTGTAGTAAATCATGTGCTGTCGGCTACAATTCGGCCCCTACTTCTCATCTTGATGGACAGTACACGCCCATGAGCGATAGTAAACTCCAAGCGCCACAGCAACTTGTCACTCGCTAATGTGAACACAGTGTTGTGTATACTGTCAAGTTTAAACTGATTATTTTGTATTATATTTACAGCATTTAGCAGATGCCCCTGCAGAGAGACTTATAGAAGTGCTTTGAAGTGCTTTATTAAAGGCACATCCTCATGCTAGCTCACAACATTCTGTGAAAAAAAAGCCATTTTATATTATTTGCATTAATTTAAAAATGTAATAAATTAAGAAAGTGAGCCAACACAAACCCATCACTCAATTATGAGAAAAGAAATGTCGCTGTATAAATGGAGGACGAGCCAGTCTGTCTGCGCATAGCCGTAAGCTGTAAACAAATGCCTCACCTGACGGAGGATTTAGCGCTCGCTTATTATTATTAACTTAATATTTTATTAAATATTTTTATTGCCATAATAATGAGTCAAAATTACTTCCACTTCTGTTTTTCGGGTTTTTCTGTTTTTCGATCGTTTCATGCTCACAGCTGTCTGTGCACTTTTATGGTGGTTTGTGGGCGTCACTACATGCAAATCAGTGCTGTGCACATGCTTGGTAATTTATGGGGACTGGCATTCCTCACCATACAGTACACATGCAAGTATGAAGAAAATAAGCGTTTCCCAAACTTTCATAAATCCGGCAGAAATGTTTAGCTTGGTTTGGGTTACATAAACACTTACACACAACTTTACTAAAAGATGAGGCCCATTACTTGTCTTTCATTGTTCTCTATTGCAGCTTAAGAACCAATCAGTGATACTCAGTGTGCTGCTACTAGCCTGAGGTGTTCATTGCCCAAATAAATAGGCACTAGGGTTTTTCTACAAACAGATGGATTGCATTGTTTTAGGCTATTACTGACACTAGTCGACAAGCATTTCCCTTCAGATTTATTTATTTATTTATTTTTTGCAGCAGAAATACATCTGAATTATGGTCAAATTGGTAAGGCGTCTTATTTTTTATTGGGAACACGTCTGTTTTTTGGTCAAATTGGTGATTTTTCATAGATTATGGAGCTGGGAAGCCATTGTGAGGGGTATTTTAAAGAGAAACACATTTGCTCTGTTAAAGTAGACCATTAAGCCTGTAGAAAAAAAAAAGTTATATTAAATCTGGTGGTTGTGGTTGTTTGTAGGCTTTTACAAACACCCCTTTTGGTGTCTATGTTGGCAGTCCCACCTGTGCACACACACCATCATTAGGATACCTGAGCATTCAAGCAGGATTTGAGTCTCTATAATAAATATATGTTGCATATTTTAAAATCCAATTGCTATAAAATCAGAAGATAAGCCTACATTAATTGGACATCCATTGCAGTTCAGCGGGGTTTGCAAAGCTCAGCATGATTTTGAGGACACCTTCTGATTATCTGAGTTTAAACCTTAATATTTAATAGGCAAAATCCTACTAAATCCCCATATCCAAAAACAAAAGTGCTACTTCCTCCGGCATTGGTTCTTAGTCCTTGGATGCTCAAGGAAGAGAAAAAAAGCCAAGGAAGTTAGACAGACCCATTAGTGCTGTGGTTTATAAGATGCATGGAAACAAGAAACAAATCAGCACATCGATGAGCACTCACTCAGCTTTCCCACCAAAGCCGTTCGTCTTACTGAGTACGCCAGTGCAAAGGATCGATACTTTAAATGACAGTGAGAATGACTTTACGGATAATATAGCATCGTGTAACTGTAAACAGTTTTCTAGTGTTTCAAACTATTTCATGGGCCATTTAAGATAAAAGAACAGACATCAAAACAAAAAAGGAGCTCAGATGTCAGTAGAAAGGCAACTTGAACAGTAGAATAGTTGCTGAATGCCCATGAAACGTTGTTGAAATGATCTGGAGTACAACAATGACTAAATTATAGATTAGGAAATAATGTCCATTCCCGTGGTTGTATGTCTCTCAGTATTCAAGGAGGATGTCAGTAATATTTGGAAAAGTCCAGCTATATAAGCCACTGAAATGCCCCCTCAGTATAATTAAGTAACAGGGTAATTGCAGATGTTTTTGCATGTAATGGACAGAGAAATCTTGGACAAAACAGAAAATAGCAACTGTTTTTATTATGAACAATTTATGATTCACTGATTTAATGCATTCTGAAGATTGGGGCAATTATTCTGATTTGAACTGAACTTTAATGAATGAGAATCTGAACAAATCGCAACAAACAAGCTGGCCTTGGACTCTCTACAAGCTCAATAATTATAAATCTTTGCAATTCATTGTGGCCTAATTTGCGTTTCCAATGGTAGGGCTAATACATCCATTAAGTTTTTCTGGAAGAAAGCTTGGGTCTAATTGTGCATGGCTGGTGCACACAATAATTCTGATAAATATGAGAAATGCTACAATTTTCAAAATTAACTTGCTGCACAAGCCAAAACAAAGCAATCATTCACGTCACACGAAAAGACTGACGTTTTGCTAGTGGAAAAAAAGAATTGGTGCATCAGTCAAACCACAGAGCAAGGAGGCCTGACTGATTTGTTTCCTTTTCTCACCTACTAATTTGCAACAGAAATTTAATGGATTTTGGGCATGGATATTACAAATAAGAAATTACAAGAAAAGCCACAGAACAACAAGCAACCAAACCAACAGGAACAGTGTTAGCAAGCATGTCTTTGGCTTTATTAAAAGATTTAAAGGAATTGAATATAAAAAGAAAATCAGAGCCAGTACTTCTGTAATTGGATTTGGAATTATACGAAGCACAAACACATTTCCATATGACTAAATGCCTTATTAGTTATACTGACTAAAGAACTAATTTCCTCATATAGGTTTTTAATCTCTGTGCTACTTTATTTTATATTGCACTGTTTTATATGTTGCAGAAGACAAGGTGCTTTAGGAGTACTTTGTATTTTTAGAATCGACTGCTGGGTAGGTCAGTTGATTTGTTCTGAATCCATCCATGTATTAACATCCATCTTGGGTGATCCACTCACAGGTAGACTGCTGAGTCAGACAGATGTTCACAATTGGCAATTTCATGTGTCTTAAATGCATTTCCACTCACCACTGGCGATCTCATTTTGTGACTAGAAAAATTGCCAGATTTGCCAAAAGCAACCAATTACCATGACGAAACCAGCACCCTCCAAAAATAGCCCAATATCAAACTATAAATTACACATAAATTTAACTACAGATTCTTAGACTTAAAAAAAACAAACAAACAAACAAACATAAAAAACCTCACTGTTAAGGATAGGTTGTGTAGTATTTTGTTCAGCCTTTGCTCATGTAATCACACTTCATTTAACCACACAAAAGTAGCTCTTAACCAAAAGAAAGGGAAAATCAGAGTATAATGTGAGTTACGCATTCACACACGTTTTACACAAAGCAGTCCTTCACAAACACAGCTCTAACAAACCTGATTACATTGCAAAAGGCTATAAAGTCCACACTAACATGACCATTCTTGAAGTCCTGAACCTTGTTTATGCTCTGTTTAATTTGTTTTGCATGAATCTCTCAAATCATTGGAAAGACCTGTCTCATTGAGTGCTAGAGTAGATATCGCATTTTGAAATCTATAGCTATGAAATAAGCTATAGAAACTGGTAACTAGGTGGCCCTTTCCATGTTGTCTGTGACACAACGGGACATACTGCCATTCTCACTAGGTGCCACTGGCCACATTCATCCAAGACCAACCTCCGGAAGTGGTTTGAGTGATCGGATCATGGGAGACATTTGACCCCATTCACACCTATATTCATCGCTGTCCACTTGTGATCCGATCACAAGAGACATGTTAATCAGTCTGGATGACTAGTTGACTAATCAGTCTGATGTAAGCCTTGTAGAAGAGTATAATTAGGTTGGTTTAGACAGAGTGTGAATTATGCAGTGGCATCCGATGCAGTCAGTCAGCACTAATGTCATAGTGACTAGCTCAATGTTGGTGGATAGCCAGTGTCATATATTCAAGCAACTCTCTACACGACTAATCTACATAAGTCAACTGGTAAGTCTTAATGTCCTCATTAAAGTGGTCAATGTCTTCATTAATGTGGTCAATGTGATCTGCCTTTAAAGGTTATTTTTTACATGAACAGAGCTTAGATGGCAGTGACGCTGGAGCTTTAGAAACAATGAACGTCATAATTAGTGTGCTCAGTGTGAGTCAGTTTTCAGTGACAATGTCAAGTGTTTTTCGTGGTTGAAGAGCAAATTAAGACCTAAACGGTCATTACAGTGATTCTTTCAATTAAGCTACCTGTTGATTAAGCTACTTATTGGACTCTATAACTTTGCTGATTAATTTTATCTAACAGCGCAACTCAGACAGTGGTTCTGTCTTCATGGTTTATATTAATCCACTCATTCTAATATGTTACCATTTCTATAGTAACAACTTACACAGCTACTTGTATGGTGGATGCTCCACATACAGTTAATGGATTTAAATACATGTAATCATATAGGGATAGGGTGAAGTTAGGATGAAGTTAGGGTGAAGTTCATTCAGTGTTTTTGGACTCTCCAGCATCAGTTAGTTATATTAGTCACTGGTAAAGCCATAATTTTATAATTTCTGACACTGGGAAGTCTTCAGAACGGAGGGTTTTGCAGGTTTCTCTGTAAAATGTCAAACCTCATTTTTGTCTCATTAATTTCAAGAGAGAAAAAAAAAAGNAAAGTACAAATCTCCTGTACTTGAATGAAAGTGGAGCTGCCTTTCTTAACATGCTACTTGAACAGAAATCTTGTCTTTGTATTTACATTTCTACTTGAGTTAAAATATAAAGGCTTGTACCTGATTTAATGGTATTTAAGTGTCGAATGTAAAAGAACTGAGTTAGTTTAGTTATATTATTTTGATGATCAGTTTCTAGAGACCTCTCTGACTGCAGACCAAAGTAAGACACGTGAATATCTCCCTCCGCTCCGTTGGCAAAGTCTGTCTGCAATGCAGGACGTGAGTGAATCATGGATTTCAGATCAATTGTCTTCTCATTCAAGTAGGCTACGCTTGTAAACGTGGTTATAAAAAGGCATTCTGAGTGAAATATTTTAGATGATGGATTTTTAGATGATAGATTTTTCCTTTTTTATGTTTTGTCTATATACAGCAGCATCCAGTGACACACATTCCTGCTCAAGTAATTTTAAATGAAGTACTTACCTATTAGATAACACTCAAAATTAGCTGCAAGATGAATCAGAGAAAGAAGAGGGCTGTCGTAACTATGTGCATTTCTTCTCTGTATTGATGAGTATTGATGAGTGCTGTTTTTTTAATAGCACATTCGAGCAGGACTGTGTGTCATTGGATGGCAATGTAAATAGACAACTAGCTTTCTCTGCCGATAGCTGTACTGTGATTGGTTTGCTTTAATTTAAAGTGTTTCACATATTTTATCCAATCCAGAAAGTAATGTTGTAAAAGTAGGGTATTTTGCTTTGAAACTCAGTGGAATAAAAGTATATGGATATACCATAAAAAAAAAAAATACTTTAATTAAAAAAAAAGTTTTTAAGTAAAATAACAAATGACCTGCACTTCATTATTGTCCACCACTGCTGGTGAGGGAATGACTGCTTATAGCTGCTATAACATAAGTGACAACAGGAACTAACTTGTTTCATGGAAGTTCCACAACACTAAACATATCTATAAATGAATTTTAAAAAATCCATTTAGTTATTTAATTTAAAAATAGTGTTGGCAAATTGCTGTGGTTTAAAGCAATAATAATTTAAAAAAAAACAAAAAACTTCATACTACATTTTCTTTGAGTATGTAATCCTGTAACAGCATGCCCTACTGTGTTTTATTCTCTGTTCAACAAGAATTTCGATAACTCATAAATGCCTCTGGGGTACTCCAGTTTTCTCCCCCAGTCTAAAAGCATGCACTGAAGACTTATTGGCATTGTCAGACATATTGGCATTGTAGTGTGTGAATGTGTGTGCGATTGTACCCTGCGATGGGTTGGCACCCTGTCCAGGGTATCCCCCACCTTGTGCCCAGAGTTCACTGCTCCAGGCTTCCCCCACAACCCTGTATAGGATAAGCGGTACAGAAAATGGATGGATGGATTTTCCACAGGCTGCTAAAGAGGCAGTACTAATTAAAGCCTGTGCTGTTCTGAAAATCATTCCACGTCTATTACAGGAGAATAATCAGAGTAAATTACACAAACACAAACCCAGCCATTCCATCCCAAAACAGACCACTTCAGACACTGATTTTATGTACAAGGCCTCTTTTGCTTTTTAACTGTTCATACCTTTTTCCTGCCTCGAGGGAGGAGAAAGGTGAGGAATCCAAATAACTGCTACAGTGCTTGAGCTTTGTGCTTTGAGGCCTCATGTTAGCTTCCTCTACAACATCACCATAATTTAGCCAGAAGACAGAAATCTGCACTCAAACACAACAGCGGGTGATTTATCGTGTTTCAGCCATGAGAGGAACTCCTCCAGAAGAATAAAGAGGCTGGATAATGGATTACAGAAGAGGCAGGACAGATTACTGATTCAACTCGCACTAAATTCAGGCTTCTGTGCCAGCTGTCTGTAGCATTATCGCTCTAAGCTAACTGGGAACATGACAAGATTTACACGACTACATGCAAGATATTTCCTGATTAGATCTAAAAGAAAATAGACAGATACATGGTGACAACCATTTCAGTAATACGGTACATGTCTATTTAGATGGGAGACCAGCGAACATCTCCTTTAATTTATGTGCAAATATTTGCGCTGCTTGCCTGTAATGGAATGTCCTGCCAATCAAACCGTTCTGGGAGGAGTCGGGACAAAAGCTAAATAAGAAGCCTATTTGTTTAACGGCAGCCATATTAAGAAAAGACTTTTGAATTACAAAACAAAGAAGGGTTTTGAGATTTGGAGTGCAACTTCAACACCATTAAGTGACTGTGATGTCATGATGTTCACTATGATGTCATGATGTTCACTATGATGTCATGACGTTCTAACAGTCTTTGTCACTTGACTCAGGTGTTACATTAAGATAATAACAAAACTGTTGAATGCAGTTTTTAATGAAAGCTGGCACTTGTTGGAATGATATTTCTGCAGGTTTATGTCTGTTGACAGATTTGAATACCACCTTTAGGTAAAGTGCTACTGTTTATTTAACATTTGTTTAAGACAAGATAAGATAAAATAACTTGATCCAACTTGCTCAAGACAAAAAATATAGGTGTAAACCTAAGCTATTTACTTTCAGCTATTTGGCTATTTAATTTTCTTTGTCTCTTTCACTGTTTTGTTAATTTTTGGCTGAAAACTACTGGTGGAATCCCCAATGCATATGTTTTACTGATATTAACTGGATAATTATTTAATAACAGCTTCTCAAACATTCTCTATTCACCTGAACAGAAAGATAGAGTGCTGCACGAGGGCATCATTCAAGCTGGAAACCAAAGAATACTAGAGTGTTAGACTATACTATATTGGAGTAGCACCAAAAGAATACTACTGTGAACTGGAGAAGGGGCGGGGCTTCCAGGGGGAATCAGTTCATATCAGAGAGTTCAAAACTTTTTTATTTTCCATCTCAAGCCCCTGAAAATCGTTTGCTTTACATTTTGAAAACATCTACTACAATCAATAACATAACTGGAACTATTCATTGGAGCTGTGTATGTGCACCTTCAAGTTACTCGAGTTTGAAAGACTAAAGCATAACTTAAGCCTAGAAAAAATGCTGAATAAAAACGTGAATAAAAATGCTGTTACCAAACAAAACTAAATTTTAAAATCCTGCCAAAATTAACATTGGTGTTTTGTGAGTGCTGTGCTGCTGGGATAAAAGCCAGAGGAACAGATGGGGAGGACAGAGGAGAGCCATTTGCTGGGGAAGCAGCCAGGCTCTCCCACCATGGGCCACATGGAGTGGTCACTCGAAAGGAGCTCCATCCTTTCCATCCTTCAAAACATGTCTTCATAAAAGGAGATTTGCCTGTGATTATTTAATGCAAACATTTAAGCTACACCCTGTGTGATGTGAAGCCAGGTCATACCTATGTGGTGTGGGGTTTTTTGGGAGGGGGGGTTTCACCATCCTGCAGCGTGCCGCGTTTCGCTTCACCGAGAGTGTGGATTAATAGTATATTCAACACGGTATGTGCAACGACAAGAAATATGGATTGGGCAATCTAAATGAGATCATAAAATATCAAACTGCAGAGGACGGATATATATTTCCTCATTCGACACAGGCGCTCGTGTTTATCATCCTCTCACAAAGCCATTCTCTCTCCTTCACTCTCCATCCTGCCCTTGAGGGAAGGAAATTAGCCACAATGATTTACTTGAACTCAAAGCAGCATGTCTTCAGGGACACTCTGCCTCTAATGAACTCATTTACCTTGCTTTAATCACAAATTCACAGCTTGGTCTCTGTGCTCCCCCGACACACTCAACAAATCACGCTGCCCTGATATCCGGGAGCCACAGTGCCGCCTTACTCCCATCGCACGCTAAAGTTTGCTGAGTTGGAAGGATATTCAATGAGGTTCCGATTAAATTGCAGTTCAAAGCTCCTTTGTTTTGCTCCCTAGCACTTATTTGTGTCCGTCTAAAGTGCCACAGAACCATAAGTTACTTGTATTGATATTTCTGTCAGCATGTCAGATCAGTTTTCCAAATCAGCCTGAGCGATGGAGGTCTAAACAATAAAGGAAGGTATATAAAATGTCACGCTTGGCATTATGTCCCTTGTGAAAGGGTAGAGGAACTACACTTAATTAATCCCTCTGCAAAAGAGCTAAAGTTAGTCTTATAGCTTGGCATCCTCTTTTCCACAGCAGTGGAGTTAATAGTCATTATCTCGTCTTCACCTTGCTGAGGATGTCTCTTTTTCCTCTCAGACACTGATCTGCAAGCCTTGTTGTAGCTACCCCTGGGTGCAACAATTTAAATCTTGCTTCCAACATAAGCCTAATGTAATCTGGGGCTAGGAGTCCAATAGTTCAACTAAACATGCTAATGTTGTTAACAATGAATGAAAGCTATTAGCCACCAAATAACATGTCATTTGCATAACACTAATCGGTGGCAATTTGCTTTCACTCACTAGTAACAACATTAGCATTTTTGACTAAATTGGGTCCTTTAAGCCTGGCAAATAACTCCCTGAATACCTCAGCGCATTAGGTTAGCATACACTAAACAACAAACAGCAAATTTGAGTTCGAGTACACTGGACAGCTATGTACAGCTTTTATAAAGTGAAATATAGCCATTTTTCCAGTACTTTCAAGTTACATGACAAGTCATTTCCCCCTCATAACCATTTAAGCTCTATATACAGTACAGTATACACATACAATAACTTTGGCCCAAACAGACTTTGCTAAATTTAAAAGACAGAAGCTAAATTTCTGACAGGAAGTTGAACATTAGCTAATCCCTGAACACAACAGGTGGTTAGCTAACACTACAGACTAAGTTTGTAATGAGCATTGCTATTTTTATTAAAATAATTGAATGTTATAATGTCTGCTTTATGTTCTAAAAAGAGATTTAACAGGCTAACAGCTAATCACCATCAGAGGGGCTTAGAAGAGCCTGGTGCTGCACAATACACATGAGGGGTTAGTTATAATCCATTTATCCTGGACAAATCAGGCATTTTCCAGGTGTTTATTCAAAATTAAGCACAATTCATAAGAAATCAAGCATTTTAAGACATTTAGCCAGACTGGAACATTACCAACATGTTTCAACTGGTTATGTTAAACTGGAATAATTTTCACTCCACTCAATAATAATGGATTAAATTATGAGATTCATTGCACCTTGTGCAGGAAAAAAAAATCAGTGATCAAGCTGTTAGCTGCTGGTGTTCAAGCTCAAAATACAAAATGGAAAAAAAACCATTGATACTGTCAAAGATAGCTGGAAGATGACTATTTTATAGGGCATAATTCTGGCATAAAGCTCTGCTGAGAAGAAGCGCCAAAGCTCACGGCGTGACCTTCTCCTGAGCATCCGGTTCAGCTACTTTCATGCTGAGGAGAGATTTCACTTGCCACGTGTTGGCCATCTAGGCACAAAATTGAATGAGAGCATGGGTGGATTATCCACAAAATCCCGCTTAAGCAGCTGGGGATCCTTTCAAAAACTGAAATGACTGTCAATTCTGAGCCGTATTTTTCAGTCACTGATTCCTCCCTTCAAACGGTAACACATTTCAGGCAGCACCATTGAAAGGGATATATGATGGAGAAGAATAATCTGTTGAGAACAATGTAATATAATAGCCAATTTAAATAGGTTTTATATACAGTCAGGTCCATAAATATTTGGACATTTGACAATGTAGATTGGAGTTGAAAATTAAATAATGAATATGAGATGTGCAGACTTTCTGCTTTCCATTCATACACTACACAGGGTTGTGGGGAAACCTGGAGGCTATCCCAGGGGACTCAGGGCACAAGGTGGCGGACACCCTGGACAGGGTGCTAACCCATCACTGGGCACAATCACACACATTTGCAATTTGGAAATACATGTCTGTGGACTGGGGAGGAAACTGGAGTACCTGTAAGAAACCCCCGAAGCACAGGGTGAACATGCAATCTTTACACACAGAGGTGAGATTCATACCCCCAACCCCAGAGTTGTGAGGCAAACATGCTAACCACTATGCCACCATAGACCCCACTTTCTAGGGGGCATTTACATCCAAATCAGGCGAACTGTGTAGGCTTTATCTCCATATGAATGCAAAGAGCTGTCAATGGCCATAAAGCAAGCAGTAGGCTGAAAAAATCAAAACAAACCCACCAGAGAGAGAGAGCATAAACATTAAGTGTGGCCAAACCAACTATTTGGTACATTCTTAACAAGAAAGAACAAATTGGTGAGCTCAGGAACACCACAAGGCCTGGAAGAACACTGAAAACATCTGTGGTAGATGACACAACAGTTGGCCAGATCAAGAAAACCCTCTAGGAGGTAGTGGTATCTGTGTCACCAATCAAGAGCAGAGTTCAACAGAGTAAATACAGCTGGTTTACCACAAGATTTACCACTTGTTTACTACAAGTAAACCAGTGTTAAGCCTCACAAACAGGAAGACCAGAGAGATTAGAGTTTGCCGAAAACTACATCTACAAAGCCCATACAGTTTTGGAAAAAACATCCTCTGGACAGATGAGACAAAGATCAACTTGTACCAGAATGATGAAGAGAAGAGTATGGAGAAGGGATCCAAAGCATACCATCACCATCTCAGCTTATGGTATGGACATGTATGGCTGCCAATGGAGCTGACTCCTTTGTATTTATTGATGTGACTGCTGAAAAAAAGCAACAGGTTAAATTCTGAAGTGTAGTGCTCTATATTATCTGCTTAGATTCAGCCAAATGCCCCTGGACGGCTGCGGATGGACAATGACCCGAAGCATATTTCAAAAGCAACCCAAGACTTGTTTAAGGCAAAGAAGAGAAACGTTCTGCAATGGCCAAGTCTGCCTGGACCTGAATCGAATTGAGCATGCATTTTATTTGCTGAGGGCAAAACTGAAGGCAACATGCCGCAAGAAAAAGCAGGAACTGAAGACAGCTGAAGAAAAAGGCCTGACAGAACATCACCAGGGAAGAAACCGAGCATCTGCTGATGTCTATGGGTTCCAGACTTCAGGCAGGATTTGCAACCTGGTTTTAAAAATGATAATTAAATTTATGATTATGTTAGTTTGTCCAATTATTTTTGGTCCCTTAAACAGAGCGGACCACATATATAAGATGCTGTAATTCCTACACTGATTTTGATATAAATACCCTCTTATACCTCTATAAATTAAATTTGAAAGTCTCTATTCGAGGTTATGTTCATTATTTCATCTCCAATATACTGTAGTGGACAGCGAAAATAACAATACCTTTGTCAGTGTCCAAATATGTATAGTTCTGACATGTTTAATTACATTACTGTAATTACATGTTTTTGATGATAGTGTGTTAATGGGCATATGTAAATTTATTAAAAGAGCGGTTCACATATTATTGCATATGAAAGTGCAATAAGTTCTGCTATTATTAAATGAAGCAAATCCTGTTTTGTATTCCATTTCAATCCCAAATAGCAATCTAAAACAATAACAGCTTGGATTGTCAGTTTCTAGGGGTATGTAATTTTTTTAAAACAACATGACAAACGGCATAAGCAACAATGCCTCTAAACAATGCTTATAAAGATATGACAACAAAAGACATTTCCCCATTATATTTCTTTATTTTCCATATATTTTTATATTCCCTTAATATTTTCACTGTTGACGTCTGTCTGTTCCAGGTGATGAGATCGATAAGGGGACATGTGCACTTAAAGTAAATTGATTTCTTTTTGTGAGGCACAGGAAATAGAAATATGAGCATGGTGTCTTTCATTTCAAAAGGAAGACTGCTCTACCTCCTTTCACACAGAGATAAACCAAGAGCACACTGTAGAAAATGACTTTCCTCGAGGCCTCCTGGTGAAACCCCATATGTTTTTAAAGGCGAAATAAAAAACACATATTTCAGAGGGGAATGACTACACCTCGTTCTCTTCCATAGAGAACCAAAATAAATGATTGAATAAGTGCTTTGAAAAAGGCCAGACTGAAAATCCTGATCTGGATCTCATCATCACTTTGAATAAGTAGCCGTTAAAGCTACTCAGTAGGGTGATATATCATAGACGTCAGGGAGGAGAATGTGTGCCATCTGAATATGATACTGCTTATCCAGCAAGCCATCTTTCTTTAGTCATTATAACTGTGCTGAGCTAATTGTACTACATTTAAACCAATTCCCTGAGTCTATTATGAGCCTTCTGTACAGATCATTAGATTAATTTCCTAGCAAGGAACATTATTATTGACGGAAACATCCTCATGCGCCTGTTCAAATCATGAAAACATCATCTGTCCTTGCTGCCATGTCTTTAGCGCCTATAGCTGTTCAATGGCATTATGTCATGGAACCAATATTTTATTAAATGTCATTAGACATTTGATGAGATGTATGATATGTTGGCTGCACCCAAAAGCAACCATCTTATCCTGTCTCCAAAGCATCCATAGAGCTAGCCTTAAACTGTCTGATTAAATCATCATTAGTCATTCATCTTCTTTAACCGCTTTATCCTGGTCATGGTTGTATTGGGTCCGGAGCCTGTCCCAGGAACCCAGGGCGGAGGTGGGAATACATCCTGGATGGGCTGCCAGTCCATCGCAGGACACTATGCACACACACATTCACGGCAATTTTAGCATGTTTTTTGTGAAGAAACCTATGGGGACATGGGGAGAACATGCAAAACACCACACAGACCATAATGCAAGCTCAGGATCAAACCAGGGACCTTGGACCAGTGAGGCGGCAATGCCTCCCGCTGCACCACCATGCCACCCGGATTAAATAATCATAGCATATATTCCATAGTATCCCTATGTGCCCTCTGAGGTACCCCACCATGCTCAGGTACAATCAATCTAATTTTGGCCCTTTGTTGGCCTATAGAGTCAGTCTTGTGCTCATTATGCTCCCACATCAATATCTTACACAGGAGAGGAGCAAGAAAAAAGAATTTAGATGTGATATACTAGCTGAGAGAGGAAAAATTGTTCTGTCCAAGCTCATGTTGATCAATATGGGGATGATGAGACACTGTCAATGTTCTTGTAGCACTTCTGGATAAGTGCCTAGCAGCATGTTGTGGGGAACCTGGAGGAAACTGGAGAACCCAGAGGAAACTCAAGGGACACAATGGAAAATGCTCAGAAACCATACACAGACAGTAAGGCACATTTAGGAAGAAACAGCACTAAATAACTGCACTACTGACAACTTCCATCGATGCCATCTCTATAGCAACTCCACCGACACAACTACAAACCGTTTATATGTTCATTAGCAGTTAGAACTAACTGTGCAAACTCATCGGCCCTGCATTATCAATTCCTTCTTATGAAACTTAATTGCAAGCAAATAGCACAGCAACAAGAGGCCTTGCATCCACGTGCTAATTAACTTAATTCAGTGTGTCTTAACAACTCTATCTACATACCAGTTCAGCATCCTCATCGAAAGTCCTGCTATAATGAGCAGAGTGGGTAGACTTCCAGTGCTGTTTATTAGCTCTGATAGAATAAGTTCCTCCAGGACACCCACTTTCATAAATCAATCTGCAGAAATTGATTGTTTAGTTTCACATCAACTCCCACGTTCACACTCGATCCCGTGCCCATTGCTCCAGATGGCTGTTGGGGAGTTTTCTGGTTTTTATAGAGGGTGTCGCTTATATCTGGCGGGAGACCAATCCAAGACCAAGAGACAGGTCCAAAATAGAGAAAAAAAAAATAAACTGGCACTTAGTCTCCTGATAAGATTGTGAGTTAATTATGCTTGCCTCCAGCTATAGTAATGGAGATATTAGGCCATTATGGATTTTAGCTCAAATTTAATTGATATTGATAATAATTTAATAATGATATTTGGACTCCTAACATGCAGATTTAAATAAATGACTAAGGCCATGGATATAAGCATTACTTCTTTTTTTTTTCTCCAAATATCAGTTTTCTTAATGAATGACAGTATGGACCAGTGACAAGGTTACAATGCTTCTCTGTTTTAGTTCAGGTTCAGGGAATCCAGTCAGTCATATGTGCCTGATGAGACCCTTAAAATTAGAGCAAGCTGCAACTTTAATGCTGACAGGTAAAGGTCCGAGCAAAGATCTTCACGTCTCTTCCAAAAAACATGAGTCAGAGCCAGAGGTGACACAGAGCCAGAGGTGAAATAATTCTGCTTGATCTTAATCCAGTCTATGTAGAGTCAGGCCCAGGCGGCTGCACTGGCCGAGGGCAAATCATCTGAGAGATGATTAAACATGGATTAGATGTGCTGTAACACTGCACTCAATCAGATAGGAAAAAGGATAAGACAGGAAGATTCCTATCAAGTCAAGTCCTGTCTAAAAACACATGACAAATGCAACGTCTACAATTAAGGAATAAAGCATTTGGGGGGATGTGCTGTTATAGGAAAATAATCAACAATGGGGTGGTGTGATGTGACATGAAGTGGAGGACTGTTTCAGACTCAGAACTGTGCTTTATTGGCCACTGGAGTATATTATAAATTTCACCTGGTTGTTGAGCTCTCATCATACTTATAGACATTAAACATTACAATAACGTATCAGAGACAAGGACATAGAAAACATAAAGATGTTCTATATACAATTATTCCATTATATGTAAAAAAAAAAAAAAAAAAGAACATTGCACAGATGAGAAATAAATATTATAAATATTACATGCAAAGTCATTGCATCTTAAACAGTAATCCACTGTTATCAGTGACATCATGTTTGTGACACAATTAAGTGTTCATAAGTCTGAATGCATGTGGAAAGAAAATTTTCCATAACAACACATCCTGAAGCGTTCTATTCCTCTTATACCACAGCAATTTGCTAGTGATTACAATTTTTTATTTCTTAATGAATGATACATCACACTTTTTAACCATGTTCCTGTTCATTTTATCACTTAAGTTTTATTATGAAGTGAATTGACGTGACGTGACGTGACGTGACGTGAAGTGACGTGGCATGTAGCCAAGTATGGTGGCCCATTCTCGGAATTTGTGCTCTGCATTTAATCCACCCAAGTGCACACACACACACACCATGAACACACACCCGGAGCAGTGCGCAGCCTTTTTTTTTTTGCTGCGGCGCCTGGGGAGCAGTTGGGGGTTCGATGCCTTGCTCAAGGGTCTCACCTCAGTCGTGGTATTGAGCATGGAAGAGAGCGCTGGTCATTCACTCCCCACACCTACAATCCCTGCCGGACCTGAGACTCGAACCCACGACCTTCAGGTTCACCTTTGGGTTACAAGTCCGAAAACACAGCTTTTCACGTTATAGAGAAAATGGAGAGCACAGTACACCTCTGTCCTGAAGACTCTCATTTGGTGTAAAACATACTTGCTTACTTACTGATATTACAAAGCTCTCCCACACCAGTGTCCTTCAGTAAAGTTTCAACACACCTCTCTTTGCATAAAACTTCACGATATCAACAATTATATGTTTTTCTTTGTTAAATAACAACTCAAATTACATTGTTTATTACTAGACTTGGATTATGTGGAACAGCTGCCATATGTGTCTTTGTGAATGAGATGTTACTGCAGAAACAATAAAGTACTGTATTAGAACAAGCACATTAAAATAAACCGCTGTGAGAGCCGTGCTGTTACAGAAAAAGAATGGACAACTTTTGACCAATCAGATTTGAGAATTCAAGAGCGCCGTGGTATAAAGCTTTTTAAGTGACTCCTATAGATGACATAACACATTGCAAGCACGCCAAACACAATCATGAGCTCATAAATACAGACGAACGAAATACTACATATGCATAACGAGCCCCACTGATTCAGCATGATAAATAGAGTTTGGGGTTGAACAGATAAACTGGGTCATCGGGAACGTAATGAACACAATTACCATATCACTGCAATAAATCTCCATTGTGCACAAAGATAGCTGTATGGAGGGGAGCTAGAGAATGTGAAGGAGCAGCTTACTTTACTACTTAGAAGTAAGTTATAGCACTGGGACTGAGGTGTGACAATTCTAGGGGTAAAAGAACCTCGATTATAGAATGGCATAAGCGTGCCCGACGGTTCATTTACCCCCACCAACCACCATTACTACTTAAAGAGAAACTACTCTGTTCTTGTATGAACAGTCATTAGGATCACATCAAGGGAGATTTGCTTCTGATATAACCACAAAGACAAATGAATCCATTTCTTAATGTAAATATTAAAAATTTTATCCTTTCATCTGCAGTAAAAATTATTTTTCAATTATTTAAAAACACAATGCCAGCAGGACAGATGAAAAGGCAGAGAGAGAAAACTAGTCAGACATGAATGTGGTTTTACCCCTGAGCTGGTCACACCACTTTATTGTCTAATCTGACAAGTTCACACCAAGGCTGACACCAAAGTCTCGACCTGAACAGAGGGAGCTTTGGAGTTCAAAGAAAAAAGTAAAGTCTAAAGCTTAATGTCTGCCTTTAAAGTTCATAACCTGAAACTAAAGCGAAAAAGAGGAGGGCAAGTAAAGCATCTTCGTCTGCTTCACGTCCTGCTGACTGCGTCCTCTTGTGTGATGATAGCCATGTAATTGCAGAAGTTAATGTGAAATGAAAAGTACTGGAGCTGAACGAGGATGAGAGTGAGGTGCAGTCGGTATACCGACCACCAAAATTCCAATAACAACATCAAACAATGCACACAATCAGCAATCCCCCATAAATGCACACTCTGGGGCTAATTACCGTGAAATCAGAGACTCTAGGTGTATGGACATGTCTTCTATCTTTCTAAAGCATTCTGCCACATTATTTCACATTACTGTCCATTATTCAGGTACTCAAAGCAGTGAACATTAAATTTTGATACTGAGCTCAAGTAGGATTCAGATACACAAGTTTCCCATCTCTCACTTTCTCCCTCTCCACTTTGGCCCTCCACTCACATGCGCATGTGGATTTAGGTCAGCTGACAGACATTAGATTGTCCATAAGGCATAAAAGGATCAGAAGTAAGTACTAGATACCAGAAGTGGTTTGTATCATATTACCTCATGTGCCAAGGTCACAACACAATTTCTAAACTTTCTGTGGACAAAAGTAAATAAAAGTAATTATATATAGCAAGAGACAAAAAATAGAGAGTAGGCAATTTATTGAAAACTGCATTTAAACTCAAACAGGCTGGTCATCAGCTGA
>CM074961.1:11815077-11830626 GCA_037577455.1 Pangasius macronema
CCTGGATGGTCCTGATGACTTCCAACGATACTGGCATGACAAGGAGATCCCACTGGAGATGTTTTCTACACGGCACACACTTTTAGCTCTGTTGTGGGTATTTTGGGGCTATGGCCTTAAACTTTTGATCAGCTGATGAACAGCCTGTTTGAGTTTAAATGCAGTTTTCAATAAATTTGTTTTTTTGTGTCTTGCTCCTTTTTCTTCTTTTGACATTTTGAAGCAGTTCTTACAACCTGGTTACGATCCACCAGNTGTTTTTTTTGTCTCTTGCTCCTTTTTCTTCTTTTGACATTTTG
Organism: Pangasius macronema; assembly: GCA_037577455.1. Taxonomy (NCBI): domain Eukaryota; kingdom Metazoa; phylum Chordata; class Actinopteri; order Siluriformes; family Pangasiidae; genus Pangasius; species Pangasius macronema. Next base: position 11,815,377 of record CM074961.1, read on the forward strand.
AAGCAGTTCTTACAACCTGGTTATGATCCACCATCACCAAATGCGAATACATGGAATGTTTCCCCCGGTCTTAAGATTTTGTTCAGGAGTATATATATATTGTTTTTTATTTATTTACTTATTTATATATAGTGCAAGTGACTTCAATACAGGACAGAAAATCCACCCACTGAGTGAGAGATCCAATGTTTCTTTATGAAATTTAAATCTGGAACAAGCGAGCTCTTAGATAATTTCTCACTGTTCACAGTTAAACAGCTGTGACCATGTAGGCAATTATGAATCAATTTAGACTTTATTTTTTATGTTTTGGCTCTGGTAGGTCACATCACAGTGCATTGGGGGTGCATTATCCTAAACGTTGAGCACCACAAGAGTATTCAATTTATTTAAATTCACTGTAGTTTGAGAATAATTACTAGAAGTTATTACTTAAGCAAGGGCACTGGGGGTGGTGTAGGAAAACATTCAACAAAGAGGTGGTGTGATGCAGTTATCATATTCACTTATGTGCAGCGTCTGTCATACACATCCCTGTGAATGTGCTTTTACTACAGGAACGATAATGCACTAGAAGGAGCAAACTAATATAAACCTGTGATTTTAATTACTGTTCTGTTATAGAAAATAGTATTGTTATAGAAAATGAATCAACACCTTCTGATGAATCAGATTCGAGAATTCAACAGCGATGTGTTATAAAATGCTTTAAGAGAAATGACTGAATAACAAGGCATTAAGGTGAAGGTGAATGTTGTACCAGATTAAAAGGGATTAAAAAAAGCAACTGCTATGTATGCTTTCTGCATTCTGCTTAGAATGTCTACCTGCGAAAATAAAATTGGGGGATACAAGCTGCTGTTGGAAGGCAGGCACAAACCTGAACAACACAGATGACAGAAACTCTCCATCTGTTACTAAAGCTCTGTCGATAAATGTGTGTTAGAGAGAGAGAGCGCTGGGATTGGGTATAGGCTAGATTGCATTATTGACTTGACACAGATCGACAAAATGGCTGAAGTGTGTGCAAGGCTGCCGTCTGCCAGTGATCAGTTCTCCGCTTTGTGCAGTTGGGAATCAAAACTCTATCGATTCAGTCTGCCTTCCCTGCCATGCCTTTTTCCCATAGCACCTGATGCTTCACACAAATAGCGCTTCATAATTTAATCCCTTGCATGAATACAAAAACGTAAATGTAATTCTTAATGGCGTATAAGATGGACATGCATTATGGCGTAGTGTATATTGCTTTACGTTACTAGGGCTGCTAAATAATGTTTGTATCTGAATCCATTGCTAAAGCAGTGAACCCAGACATTAACTGTCTCGTGCCTCCGCAGAAGCTCCTGTTTTCTCTTAATGAAGCTGAGCTTGTGGTGCAGAAAAAGAAGAAAAGTGAGGGTCACTCCCACAGGGAAGGCAACTTAATAGTGTCCACTACATGACATTTCCAGGGAGAGGACATATAATCAGCAATGCTTAGGAAAACTAACCATCTCATGTCTTCATAATCAGGGCTGCATGTACTTTTAATAGAGTTAAGTGTGAAGAAGTTCACATGAACACCTTCCTTAAGGGTTATTCATGTGTACTTCTTCACACTTGACTCTATTAAAAGAACAGAGGCTATGTTTTACAGCATGCAGCAAATGATTTAATAAATCAGACTGAACCTACCTACCCTACCTACCTACCTACCTACCTACCTACCTACCTACCTACCTACCTACCTACCTACCTACCTACCTACCTACCTACTATCATTCTAGTTATGACTTTTTGATTGTTTCTGCAAATTTGGATTAGCAATTAAGGGATTATACTCACTACATCCACCTCCAACTTATTCAGTGCCAATTCTTCTTTTTATTAATTATTAATGGGATTATTTTCCTGTCACTGATATTTAGACTACCATGGATACCAAGAGTCCAAGACATCAAAATTGGCTGTGTTCTCTGGGTTTGATAGATATAATAGGTGGGACAGGTATATAATCTCTCCCCTGACAAGCACAGTTCCACTAGCCAATCGTGGGTGTCTGTGAGCTCATGTATGCGGAAGAGGGTAAAGAGTGCTTTCTTCTGAGTGTGTTATCCTGCCCTGTAACATGAGCAGCAGTTCAAAAAGATGTGGTTCTTTGACAGTTTTTTTGTTTCCCCACCAAAAGACAATAAGGCCAAATTCCAGATGAGCTTAAATTCACTATACAGTACTATCTACTACATAACATAACGACATTATAGAACCTGCATAGTGTACTCTATGCTAAGGAGAAGTCCAGTTGAGATTCAGCCTCAGGAAACCACAGACTCCAATAAGTGCCTGTTGGAATATGACTACTTACATTTCAAATCACAGTAATCACTTTTATTTTTAACTGGGCAATGTATAATAAAAATGTGAGACAAAGGCCCTACTGACAAGCATTCATTCAGAAGTCTTCAGTCCATTTAACAAAAAAAAAAAGATGAATAAAGGTAGTAGGCTTTTAAATGTTCAATGTTTTTTGCCTTTGAATATGTGAATATATTAGATTTTATATTAGAACAGTGCCACGTGCCGCTCTGCTACACTACTGGGCTAACAAACTTAAGCAAGCATTAATAAAGCTTATTTGCTGTACATATTTTCATACATATACAGAAACAGATGTAATTCTGAGGGTGATGTAGATGTGGTTTGTGTTTGTGCAGCTCTGGATTGGCTTTGGTCTACATCTAGTAAGCCTGCAGAGTTGAAAGTAGTGTTCCCAGCAGGCCAGGCACCTCAACACACACACACTTCACAGAGGCCCTCACGAAGGCTGCATAACTGTTGTCATAGCACAGAAGAAAGACTGAGGTTATATAATGGTATGCGTGTGTGTGTGTGTGTGTGTGTGTGTGTGTGTGTGTGTATGCGTGCATGGTGGTAAGGATACCTGAAAAAAGTGTCATAGTGATATAGCACATGATACAACACTGTCATCTTGCTAATTTGATTGGGTTTAAGCCAATTCTTTCCTCTTTTTGTCCAGTTGCTATTTTTGTGGTCAGAAATGGAAGCAGCTTCACTGCTGCAGCACAGTGGTACATTTAAACCTACTTTGTGCCAAAACCATGGAAACAATACCACCTTTTTAGCATAGGCACATTGCCAAAACTTTCCAGCCTTCAAATAAAGCCTTAAATTCCTGTCCTGTTTCTTATAACTTGGGATCTATAGCATAATAATAGAGTGTGCAGAAGCGGTTCAGCACAGTGACGTTTTTGTTTTGACATACGTACAGATTTTACATCAATGTTCTAGTAGAAGAAAAAAACCAAATGGCTGACAAAACATTTCATGCATGTTTTGTCTCAATGTGTGCACATTTGTGTTTACTTAACAAATCAGAAATGCGTGTGCACCACGGTGAACTTGCTTCCAATGCAAAGAAGAAAACCGTGACTCCTTTTGTGTGACTAATGTTTGGGGTAGTTTTCCGTCAAACCGTTCACTGCAGCAAAAGTAAACAAACAAATGGTGGCATAGGAGCTCTCAGGAGTGCATTTGGTTAATTCATGCTAATTTTTGGACCAATTATTTGTTAAATGCTTAATATTTGCCGTTTTGGGCTGGCCTGTTTTTCTGCCCAGGAGTGTACCTGGGGTGAAAACCTTGCTGAGACCTAATAGCGACCTTGGTCCAAGAGCTAATGTTTAATTAGCCAGGTTTATTATGTTCTAATACACTTTCTAATGCACTTGATTTGTTATATGCTGAATTGACTGCATGCTTCAAACATGCTTTAATACATGCATGCTGTTGTAATGAAACTTAGTGCCTATCTTAACTAATATCTTAACTCTGAGCTGAATGAAAGGGAAGTAATGAAAAAGGTACACGTTCCGACACTGGGTCAGCTGACCGAATCACTATAATTGGCACTATTGAGAAAAAGGCCTTGTCAAACACATGCTGATTTAGTTTCAGGTTTAAGTCTCTACCTGTGAAAGAATAAAAACCTGTTCATAACAGACTTGGGGGAAAAAATAAAAAATGAATAAAGAAAACATAAAAAAAACACCTCCAAGGCCTCTAAGGTACAGTCAAAAGTTTTCAATAATTCAATAGCTAATTTTGTTCTAATCCACATTCTAATGCACGTTTTGTTACATTCTAATGCACGTTTTGTTATATGCTGTGGAATGGATCGCACTGACACTGTCATCAAGTTGCAATTATTGTACTTTAGTAATGCTGAATGTTTCAGTCAACTGAAAATGGAAATCTAAGGCACATGTTCAGGAAATGCTTATTTTTGGTGTATTGAGACATCACTATTCATATTCATAGAATCATACTGTATTATTGTATCAGTTTTGAATTTTGTGTATTGTTACACCCCTACTAATGAGCTCTCTGTTTTAGATCCTCAGTAAGCTCTTCCTCCTTGTCAGGATCATGGTGGAACTGAAGACTATCCCGTGATGGGATGTCAATACACTCACTCAAGCACCATAAATGTAAATGTAAGAACACACAAAATTTCACACACACAGCAACCCAAACTGAGGATAAAACCAAGGACCCTGAAGCTGTGAGGAGGCAACACTACCCATCGTCTGCCAAATACATAAAGTAAAAAAATTCCAGAGTTTCATAAGAAAGGCCTGGATTTGCTTTGATATTTTAGGTTTTCCATTTGCATATCCATTTATTGACAAAAGGAACCTTTTATGTGACATTTCTTTGTTTTGATTTGAGGCTGTAGAGGTTTGTGGCTCATTATCGAAATGCAATGGAAAAGGTCTATATGAATATTTACTCTAAAAGCAAGCTGATGATAATGTTTACAGGAATTTTGTAGGTCACATAAGTCCAGTGAATGTCACCTTTGGGAAATGTCAAGACAATATCTGAGTTGCTTTAAATGAGGACTTCTTGAGTAATGTCCCATTTCAGTTGATAGTATAACATGTATACAGCTCATTGCTTATCATAGATAGTCAGAATGCAGGTTGACTGCAAGGGTTAAATAGAACTAAGCTAAGCCTGTATTTACACAAGCGTGTCCATAGGTCATGGCGAGATCCTCAGAAATAAACAACACACTAATAAACTACACTGCACTGAAAATGCTTCAAACATGAATGCTGTTGTAATGAAACTTATCTTAGTGCCTCTCTTAGCTAATAAGCATCCCTGAATTGAATGGAAGGGAAGCTGGGTCAGCTGCACGGAATCACTATAATTGGCACTACTGAGAAAAAGGCCTTATCAAACAGCTGTCACTGTATTTCCTCGAAACACATTCTGATGTAGTTTCATGTTTGAGTCTCTACCTGTGAAAGAATTAAAAACCTGTTCATAACAGACTAGTGAAAGGGGGGAAAAAAGGGGTAGCCCTCTACGGTACATTCAAACGTTTTCAACTATTCACACATCAGCATATAGACGGCTTCCTGAAAAAAAAAGAATTCTAAGCTTCATTTTCTCCTTAAAAGCCATACACACATGAGTTTCCAAGGATTCAAACGTTGAAAGATGAATTGACAGATCAAGTCAGATATGCTCCACTCAGCAAGACTTCTGTATTTTTGAGTGACAGAAACATTTTCCCTAAAAGCCTGAACCACTGCTTTCCTGTATAACCTGCATAGTAATGCTTCGTTTTTGAAAAATAGACAGATGAGACCTGACACACACACACACACACACACACACACACACACACACACACACACACACACACACACACACACACACATTTCTATCTATGTTCATTCTGTGTAGTGTGGCTGCTTGCCCTATTGTGTCATGACTCAAAAAAGAAAGCAGCAATACAAATAAGGCTAAAAATGGAAATCGATACTTCATCATGAACTAATTAGAAAAGAACAAAGGCAGAGGAGTCAAGGAGGGATGTGCTGGGTCAGAGGATACCCAACGGAGGATAAAAAGTCATTGTTATTCACATCCGTATATGGCTTCATCAGCGTGCCTGGTTAACTTTCTTTTACTCAGTGCGTTGAAGACGTGCTCACTCCTGCTTAATGAGCTCGGAAAATCAGCCCGATGAGACAACACACACACACACACCCTATACCAAAATGCTTAAAAAGAAATCAAAACATAAACGCAGATGACCACTGTTGCAGCTAATTGGTTTTTTGGGGGCATTTTAAAATGACAATTACCCTAATACATGTTGCTGTGATTATTCTGGGGTATGTAAAAGGTAAATTAAAGCAGTTTTCTATTGATGTTCTAGCCAGCGAGTGCAAAGACTCATTACATGGCTATTAGGATCAATTCACAGACAGGTCATCGAATGATATTGAAGGGATTAGGTAAGGAAGTATGTCACTAGGCCCCACAGATCATCAACATACTGACTGAATAAAAAAATCTTTAGCCATTAATGATCTTCATTCGCTTTTAGTCAGTTTAAATGAACCAAACATGTTGGCCTGAATACTTGAGCTATGACTTCAAACACTGGCAAGAGGACAAAAACAAAAGTGAACTTTTGTGGCAATTAATGTCACATCAAGTAGATGATGGTCTTTAATTGTAGTTAGCACACTCTAAAGGTCTGTTGCCAAAATGTTAGACTTTTTCGTTTTCTCATATTTTTTAAGGGCCAGGTTTTGGGCTACTGGTCAGAAGGTGACCAGCCACATGCTCCACCCTTGAGCCCTTGACCATGTGCTCTGACCCCAACTTCCCAACAAGCTGGCATGTGCAAAGGAAGAAAGAAAGAAAGAAAGAAAGAAAGAAAGAAAGAAAGAAAGAACAGTATATATACAGTATATGGAACAACAGCACAGATGCTAATACAGATTTTTACATTCTCTTATTATGTATTATTAACCATTAAATCCAGACATCATGAAGCTAGGAACCTGTGACATTTCCCCTGTTCTACTCTTCTATATTCCAGTTACACTATACTACAGGAGTATACTCTATTATACTACAAGGAAAACAAGTGGCGTGTCGCTTGTTAATGTGAAACTAGAGTAAGCTGCTCAATATGTGTTTAATGTCACTTAGTAGCCTGACAAAATATCTGTCATTATCAACCATGTTCTGGGATTTACACCGTAAAGTGGCTCTGTGTATTTGCTTTTCTGGAATCCAACTGTTCCGCATAACAGTCAATGATAAGACCAGGCTGATCCTGAAGCATTGCTGAAGGGCAGGCTGGCCATGCTCCTTTATGCTGTCCACAGTAAAGTGAAACATTTTGGCATTTGCAAGTCATAAATAATACCAGTGAGCGGGAGTAGATATTTAATTATGATAGGTAGGAAATAGGTGGTAAGACAGAATTAGAGATCATTTTTGCTGATTGGAGTGCATTGGTGCCAGAAGGCCCGCTGGCAAACAGTAACCCTGGGGTCAACTTCCCACTCAGCAGAGAGGGAGCTGCATTTTTTCTGTCTAATTGAAGAGATTATTCACCGCACATCAGATAAGTCATGTCGCATGGCCTTGTCTGCATAATTGCTCTGCATTAATTACTTTCTAAGCACAATAACCAAGAAGTTTTCGCAAGGCCTGAGAATCAATCCTTACCTAAACCGATTTAATGTAACAAGATTGTAACATGAAATAATGAGCCAGCATGTCAGGATGCGTAAAACACCTTAATCAGATTAAATATGGTCATGAACACCAACCAGTACAATACACTGATTAAATCACATTCATCCTGCTGGTCTGGTCATCAGTCAGGTTTTTAAGCATTTCAGATCTACTGTATATTAAGACCTTGACTCTTGTAACTTTATTTTTCTGTTTACTTGGAAGAAACTAAGCTTGACTTGACTTCACTATAAAATTTCAAAAACTTCTAAATTCAATCACTAATTCCAGAGATGGACAAATAATAAATTTATCAGCCAACCCATCCAGTAAGTACAAGCTCCAATGTGCTGTCAGTACCATATTACACTTGGAGGGTAATTATGGAGGGGCATGGTGGCTTATTGGTTGCACGTTTGCCTTGCACCTCTGGGGTTGGGGCTTTGATCCCCGCCTCATGTGCATTGAGATTGCATGTTCTCCCTGAGCTTCGGGGGTTTACTCCAGTTTCTTCCCCATGCATACATGCGTTGTAGAATCACTGGCATCTCTAAATTGTCTGTTGTGTGTGTGTGATTGTGCCCTGCACTGGGTTGTCCAAGGTATCTCCTGCCTCGTGCCCTGAGTTCCCTGGGATAGGCTCCAGGCTCCCTGTGACCCTTTGTTGGAAAAGCAGTACAGAAAATGAATGGATGGACAAGCTAATTATGTGTATTAATACTGATTATGAAAATGAATACTTGCACGAAAGCGAGGAGTGGTTTTATATAGCCATAGTCTTTAACTTCTCTAGTGGTGCAGCATTGTGTTAATGCCTTTAACAAAAAGGCAGAAACTCTTTGGTTCACATTTTTGCCATGAACTGGGGTGTTCTCTTGTCACATATAAAGATGTTGTTTTCTGTTGCAACAGTCAATAAGGATTATAGTTTTTTTCTCTGGTTGTTGGAGAACTAAAATGGAAAAAAGAAACTGTACATAAAATACTAATAGCCCAAAGATGTAATCTGCTTGTCATAGGCTCCCAGGATAATTGTTTGTCCAACTCTGAGTTCATAAATTAAGATGGTTGATAAAAACTGAAATATAAACCAAACCAGAAACAAGCAATGCTGCATCAGAAGGACAAATAGGACATTCCCTACATCCATCCTTTCCTATTTGCACAGAAGCTTGATTGTAGAAGGAAGAGGTCCACACTGATCCACTGGGACTAAATAGCTAGCTAGATATCTCTAGTTTCACAGGGAAAAAATGCATCTGATTACAAAAAAAAAAACAAAAAACTGAGAAGTAGAGCTGTTATATAACAATGTGGAATGGCTGCAGAACTGGTTAAATTTGACCAACCTGTATGCAAAAGCCACATGGGTGGCAAACTGGGGGGGGGGTGGGGTGGGGTACGCTACTATACTGGCTTTTAAACATATGCTCACATTCAGTTCTTTAACATTTATATTTAACAGACAATTTTATTCGGAACGTCAAAACTCACACATACCATCAAATTTGCTCTTCCAGTGACATAACGAGCAGTGAGAACCACATGTCTCGCCTCAGGAGCTGACGCTGAGCACCCTCTCTCTCTGTCTCTCCCATTAGCTGAACACTTACACTGGCCAATTTTAGCTTCTCCCTGCCATGTCTTAGTGAGAAAGGAGGAGAAATCCCTAATCTGCAGCTACATATGAAAGAAAAATAAAGCAATTACAGGCGTCTGCGAGGAGCTTCCTCCTAGCTTTAATGTGACACACACATCTCTAGGGAGAATAAACACAGCCAGTTTGCTATTTTCCCTGGATGTGTTCCGTATAGAGCATACATAATACCCAATTAAAGCTTGCCATACAGCAACTACTAATAAATCATTTGTCCAGAGGAGGGAAAGGGGAAAGAGAGAGAGAGAGAGAGAGAGAGAGAGAGACTGCTGCAAGAAACGGTGTTAATATGCACTAACCACACCAATTCTTTTGAGTCCAGAGTCTATATCACCCTGTGATAGCTTGCCAACCCCAGTCATTCCCACTTACTTGCAGAGACAGAAAGAAACAGGATGTTTCAGTAATTAGCAATACAGAGTGTCTGAAAAGTCAGGAACCTGTGAGAATATGTTGTGCAAAATCCACAAAAAACACGATACAGCACCTAAGAAAATGCACAAAGCATAAGGGTGAACATGTAGAACATATGTTGGAAATAGTACAATACAAAATACAAAATTACGTATATGTAGTTTTACTCTAATTTGTTCTTGACTTTTTGGACACCCCGCAAATATGCTACTGATTTTAAAGCAACAATTCAAAATATATGATTTGACAATTTAATTAGAAAAAATGAGTGTAATAAATAATAAAAATAATAAAGATAGAGTGTAAAAAAATAAAGATAAAGTTAAATGCAAATAAAAGAGATAATGACAAAATGACATGGATTAAAATCACATCTTATTATATCATGGATTAAAATCACATCTGTGTTATATTATTAAAATGTTTAGTCATTTTTAACACCTTTATTTAATCCTTTTACTCTCAGGTCAAAATGTCTTAGACATACCAGATCTGTACTGAACCAGATTTGTACCCTCAACCTCCCCAACAACATCTGTACCCCCAAACCCCGACCAGATCTGTACCCTCAAACCCCGACCAGATCTGTACCCCCAAACCCCGACCAGATCTGTACCCCCAAACCCCGACCAGATCTGTACCCTCAAACCCCGACCAGATCTGTACCCTCAAACCCCCGACCAGATCTGTACCCTCAACCCCCCCAACCTCCCCCCCCACCCCACCCCAACCAGATCTGTACCCTACAACCTCCTGACAGTGCTCTGTTCCCCCAACCTCCTAACCAGATTTGCACCCTTAGTCCCTCAACCAGATTTGGAACCTAACATTAGCGTTAATGTTCAGGTGACTATAAACCATGTATCATATGTAAAAATATATATCCTCATAACACAGAGAGAACCTGACAGACACATTCTGCACATTCTGAGAACCAATAGGGACACAGAGCATTGACCATCCATGTCTTGGACGCAGCATCACTGCTCGATGTATTGACCATGTATGGTGTAAAACTGGCATTATCATTTATTTTATTACCATCCCTGTTGGAATATATTAAAGTCTATCCCAGTTTCCAAGTGAGTGACTCACTCCAACATGAGTGATGTTACAAGCCAGTTCCATGAGGTTCACATCAAGTCCTAGAACCACAAAACTTGAAAACATTCTGCTAAACTAAATAATTTGTTCAAAAAAAAAAATCACCTAAAATAATGCAGTAGATATATTCCCTGAGAAGACTCAATGTGACCCAATCACTTCCATTTACTTTGCTAGCTTTTGATGGCATGGAGTTGGAGTATAGTGTTGTGATCAGGGCAGCTATTGTGTGCTGTTTCATGTTGCCTCCTGTTTTGCTTTTGTGCTTTTTGTTAGTCATTATTATTATGTCTTATCAATGCAAGTAGGGGCATTGGAAGGCCAATCACATACCAGAGGGTATTTTTCAGTGCATCATTCAATTGTACAAAAACAGACACACATACACACACACACGGTACACCTAGCTGTGGCTGAAAGACAATTTTGCAGTCCAGAAATTGTCGTTTTGGACTATGAGAGAAGAATCTGCACTGGCATGTGCATGTGCAGGTGCTAAGACATTTCCAAATTCCGGTCTCTGAAAAATCACTGTAAATAGGTCTAGAGATGTATGGCATATTTGGAAAGAAATGCTACACATCTCAAAACAGAAAGAAAAAAAAAATAAAGTACAAAAGCATGTCTGCTCTCCAAGTTCTCAGTTGCCTAGTGTCGGTGAGTGTGTGTGTGTGTGTGTGTGTGTGTGTGTGTGTGTGTGTGTGTGTGTGAGAAGAGTGGCAGGCTTTTTCTGCTCTCCTCTCTGTGTAGCCCCTCATACTGTGGAACTGTGATTAATGCTGCCCAATTCTCTCCCGTTATCACAATTACCTCCTCTCATCACAGTGATTACAGGGTAGAGTTCTCTCACCCCATCAACGTCCATTAAACAACACACACACACACACACACACACACACACACACACACACACACACACATACATACACAGCTACCATGCCTTACTTTGACAGCTCCAGAGCCTGGCATGGTGAGGACACTTCCTGACAGCTTTTGGCTATGAGTCTGGACTAAGCCTTGCCTGAACCCTTCAATATGTAACATCACATTAAAGCTTCATGAGGCTGGCAGCTGCACAGATCAGGCTGCCATGTGCCAGCCAGCATAATGCCCCAGGACGGACAGCGCATCTACAGTATGTATTTTTAATGCATAGCCACAGCAGCAGTGGAGGTGGTCTGTGGATTTAAGGGCTGCCACTTCCATCTATGCACTGAGAATTATTCCAGCACAACCAGTAATGTGACAAATAGCCACGAGTGGGAGACTCTACAGTCTAAATTGTCAGCATTCCTTTTGGCTCAGATATGCAATAAAAGAGAATTTTCATCACATAAAAACATAAAATATTCAAAATATGAATTTTCTGTAGTTTCACTGAAGAGATTAGAGTGGCTTTGAAAGGATTTGTGTTAGGTGAGTAAAAACATTGGACATTATGCATTGTGTTTTTATCCTGGAAAGGACGCATAGAGACATGAATGTCTGGCAAACAGATGGTGGAGGTTTGAATGTATGGATCTTGTTGGAGGGTTGAGGGTACAGGTTTGGTTTGGGGGTTGATGGTACAGATCTGGTTGGGTGGTGGAGGGTACAATTCTGGTTTGGGGGGGTGAGAGTACAGATCTGATTGGGGTTATGGGTACAGAACTGGTTTGGTGGGGGGTAGGTTTGTGAGTACAGATCTGATTGTGGGGGTTGAGGGTACAGAGCTGGATGGGGGGTTGGAATTCAGATCTCGTTGTGGGATTGAGGGTACAGATCAGGGTTAGGTGTATGGGTAAAAATTTGATTGGGAGATTGAGGGTACAAATTTGGTTGGGAGGCTGAGGGTAAAGGTCTGATTGGGGGATTGAGGATACAGATCTGTGTGAGAAAGTTTTGGGGGTATATATATATATGACAAGAGAGATTTAAAGATATGGATACTTGTAAGGAGGTTTGAGTGTACAGATCAATTTTGATAGACTTATACATGCTGCATGGTGGCGATGCATATTAAAGTCTGTGTCTGAAAAAAGTTCTAAGAAGTGAGGTGCAGATGCCAGCCATTATAGAGAATGGATCCATTTTGCTATAGTATTATGTATTTTTCTAAATGTTAACAATGTATATGCTTAGAGCTTAAGGTTAGGTCTAGAACCATAAAGTTTTTTCCCCTTATTTACACCATCTAACCACCTTTTTGGCAAATGACCACACACTTCACTTGTTTGTCTGTAGTAAATAGATGTAGCAAGTCAAATGTTCTGTGGTATTTTAGTGCTGTACTCCATTATATCAGATTAAAAATGGTTATGAGGTTAAAGTGCAAAATTCTAGCTTTAATACAAATATATTTATATATTAATTGAAGTGAATATGCATAAATCAATGAGCCAAAGCCCTCTATGGCTATGATGTAAAATGTACCGTAGAATGTCACTGATTTCAGACATATATATATATATATATATATATATATATATATATATATATATATATATATCCAACTTGATTATCTAGAGGAAGTAAAAGTTGTAACAAGGTTTCCGTAGGTGAACCTGCAGAAGGGGGGATTACAGGGGCAAAACAACCAACATATGTCACGCCCAATTATTTATAGGCTGCAATTACAATTTTCAGAATAACGCATGTCTGCCTTCTCTGCATTACTTTATTGTGCTGCTGGTGCATGTGTTGCAACACAGTAGCTATGTTTTCCCTGTATTAATTTTGAATAATTCTCAGAAAATGAAACCAATGTTGTCTGGAGTCTAAGCAATCAGCAAGCTTTTGTAGAAAGTGATCTAAAGGTAGAACAGTTACTGCAGGTGGTAGGAGCTCTGAGTGGCCAATTTATCAGTGTTTGTCAGCAAACACTAGAAAAGAAACAGAAGGAAGTGCTCTAAAGCATCTCCCAGTTAGGTCTCTCATCAGGACTGCCTACTCCCTCCACACTCCACCCTGCTGGAAGGGGTTTGGAGAGGTTAGCAGAGCCTTGCTGTGATTGGTGGAGACACATAATTAAGCTGTCACCCAGAGCCCTTGCTGCAGCATGCTGGGAAAATGACACTGCAGGCCCTCCTCACTCTCTGCTCACTCAGTTGACGTGGCCTTTACAGACTCTCTGATTCTTATCTCTTTGTCTGCCTATTTCTCTCTCTCTTTCTCTCTGTCCCTGTCTCTCACTCTGAGGGTGTTATTGATAATGAAATACTATCTTTGACTTAAAAGTCGAAGAATGGTCCATGTCATGACATTGAGACACAGAAATATGTGCAGCAGCATGTAGGGTTAATTTCAAAAGTGAGCTTTCCCAGTGACTGTGTTAAGGGAAAAAAGAGCCAGTTATTGCCATGTGTCTATTGTGTCTTTTTAGTAAAAAAAAAAAAAAAAAAAAATTTATAAAACCCTAGCCAAAGGGCTTCACTTTGGAAACAGAGCCAAGTCGAAAACTAGGACCATTAAGCTGTGGTAGACTTCAAACGAAAAAAACATTCTGAAGCTGAAAGATGTCTTTTAAGAAAGTGAGATAGTGGTTTGAGTCTGTACACCACAGCGTGTGAGAGCTTCCAAACAAAACTCATGAACACCACAATTTGTCTTATGAGACTTCCCCTTCTCTGTGATTGGTTCAAATATCACTTGGTTGCTTGTTTTACTGCACAGAGCTGCAGTTCCAGTCCTAATTTCATTGTTTGCATGTTTGCTCACGGTCGGGAAGCAGCAGACGGAACACATTCGAGGAAAAACATAATCACATCCCTTCTTTCTCCATCTCTCATCCATTTTTTCTAAATAAACCAACATAACAGCCAGCATCTCTCTCTGCCTCGTTTGTCCCCCTTCTTTCACCACTGCCATTGCTGTTATTTGTGTATTTGTTCCCAGGGCTGATAAAAACAGGCAATGTCCAAACTGTTATAAATGTCTAACGGCGTAATAGCTATTGATGAACGTATTGATGAATGTATAAAACTATACATTTCAAAAGGTCTGTATTACAAACAGTGTGACATGGTGGTGCAGTAGGTAGCGTTGCTCTGGAACATCTCCAGGGTCCCTAGTTTGTGAGTAATGAGTTTTGTATGTTCTCCCCATGTTCCACATCGGTGTCCTCTGGCTTCTCTACTGTCCTCCCAATGTCAAAAACTTGCAGGTTGTTGGACTGGTAAATGGAAATTGCCGCTAATTGTTAATGTGTGGGTGCATGGTGTCCAGCGATGGACCAGCGTTCAACCCAGTGTGTATTCCCACCTTGTGACCAGTGCTTCTGAGACTGGCTCCAGCTTTACTCTGACCCTGGCTAGACCAAAGCAGTTACTGGAGACAAATGAATGAATATTTTACCTTTTTAACCTATTTTAAAATTGTATCATATAAATACTTTATTGACTATATAATTACATACAATGGCATAAATCAAAATTACCTACAGTTAGGTCCATAAATATTGCGGCATCGACACAATTCTAACATTTTTGGCTCTGTACACCACCACAATGGATTTCAAATGAAACGAACAAGATGTGCTTT
>CM074961.1:11839597-11853612 GCA_037577455.1 Pangasius macronema
TACAGATCTGTTGGCTCTGTAGGCAAACTGCATGGGATCCAGAAGAGGGTCTGTAATGTCCTTGAGGTGGGACAAGATGAGGCGCTCAAAAGACTTCATGACCATAGAAGTTAAGGGCAACGGGTCTGTAATCATTAAATCCTGTGATCCTCGCCTTTTTAGGGACTGGGATAATCTCCGAAGTTTTAAAACAGGCTGGCACATGGCAAGTCTTTAGTGAGGTGTTAAAAATGTTAGTGAACACCGGAGACAACTGGTTGGCACAGTGCTTCAGGGGCAGCCTCTGCAGGATTAACAGTACTGTTCATGTTGACAGAGAGGACAGAGGCACCTGAGATTGACCACTATGTCAAAGATGAGTCACTGGGATGCTGTGTTGTCCCCATGCCAGATCTCTCTCACACATTCACACACACACACACACACATACACACACGTGTGCTAACAAGCAAACACGAAGCCAGACACTTCTTCCTCTGGTTGCTTGGTTACATACCGTGTTTGAGAGTGATAGCCCTGCTGTGTTATTGCTGTTTTTCTTCATTAGGCAATAAAAACAGATTATGCTAATGACTCTGTAAAAGAGTGTCATTATCAGCCAGCTTACTTAATAGCACTTTCCACAATGACACTGCAGGCTACCTGTAGCCAAGGATAAAGAGCAACACAAACATATGCCACAGGAAACACTTTCAGTAGTTTTACCAAGAGAATAGAAACAAAGATGGAGGGAAAAAAACATTCAATAACATGAGCTGATCCAATTTGGGGTTTTATTTTATTTTCCACCTACTGTTACTATGGCAAAAATGACTGCATCATCATCGAAATATGATGAGGACGAAATAATTTGATTAACATTGGTCATTTGTCCAATCAGCCCTTGGATTGACCTGTTTCTATTCGGATCGGATTCAGTTGACAGTTATTCATCTATTATGTAATGATTATGTTCGATTCACACTATATATATGCTAACTCCATATAAGTTAAATGATGTACGCACTGTCATCACACCAAAAAAGCAAGAAACATAAAACATTCTCTATCTAGGGTTATTATAAACAGAAGAAAGTGACTTGTTTTTCTGGCTAAGTACCACACTGACAACCAAGTGGTTTTAATGCAAGCCGATTTCTTTCACAGTTATTATAAGCTTTTGTTTTAGGGAGTATGTCAGTGCAGCACTGCAAATAATGACATCTTAGCAAGTTGAAGGTTGTTGAATATAGTCAAATTTAGCCAGAATTTCCTATTATAAGATTACAATAAATCAAATATAAGATTATTAAGCCTATTTATAGCCATTTTTTTTACTCATTTCAAGCTTGAAATATTGGCCTCCCTGGAGGACTAGTGGTTAGGCCACATTCTCTCACCACCACAGCCTGGGTTCAATTCCCAGCCAGGGAACCAGCCCCATCCACTGGGGTTGCACAGGGCAGTCCAGATAAAACTGGGGAGGATTGCGTTAGGAAGGGCATCCAGCATAAAAACTGTGCCAAATCAACCAATGATCCACTGTGGCAACCCCTAAATGGAGCAGCCAAAAGAACAACAACAACAAGTTTGAAATATTGGCAGAGTTTGCTAATTTTTTAGCATTTTTAAAATTTTGAAATTGGTAAAACAAATATCTAGAAATAGGTTTAATAAGCTTATATTTGGTTTACTGTAGACTTAGAACAGAAATGCTAGATAAATCTGACTTTATTCAAGATATTTTCACTTGTGAAGATGATATTATTTGCAGTGAAGTCGAGCGTGATCAGTAGTACGCTACACAGCACATCCCAGTCAAGACCCTTAACCTTCAGCTGCTCAGCTGTAGCCCGTTTCAATTGTAGGTTGCTTTGGATATAAGCGTCAATCAAATGAGTAAAAAAAGTTAGAAATAGCTAACTTCCTTTCAAAGGTAACGGTTGCTCAAAAACATTTCCCAAAGCATTTGTTGGAATCTTTACTAACTTGTCAGTACAGCTAGGGTTTTTTCTACTGGTAATTTTATAGAGCATAAAATATGATGTAATCTATCCAGACGCATGCAGACAGTGTAGAAAATTACTGACATGATGGATTTGTACGGTAAATCCCAGACAATTACATTAACCCACCTTTCCAATTAAAGCAAATCCAAATATGATTGATTTATTCTATTTTGACAAAAATATTTTGACCAAATGATAATAACATTGCAAGAATGTTGTCAAGGCACTAAAAACACCAGTAAAGTAAAAAAGATTTCTTTTGTGCTGGTATGAATTTTGAAAGATTAAACTTAGACATGTGAAATAGCACAATGTTTCTATTAATTGCATAAACCTACTATTAGTATTAGTAAAGTATTTTGTGTCTTCTTCTTCTTCTTCTTCTTCTTCTTATTATTATTTGTTTGCATATGGTCTGACAATTGGTGTGATCCTTTAGGAATAACCAGTCATTTATAAACAGTACTGCTAGCCTCATTCGTGAGTACCATTAGTTCCAGATTGTACCAACAACCATGGGAAAATACATAGTCCCTGATTACTAATGCTAGTGCTATTTTTGGCCTAAGCAATTCATAGAAATATCTGAAGAGATATCAGCCTTTATAACGTCTTCAGGTACGCAAACCCACACACACATAATGCCCCCAACTGACATGAGCCATTTAGAACTGAATCTTGTTTGCCCTGCAGGGGTGTGATCTGCTACAGAGCATGTCAATGCGAGCATCATCCCCGCTGCGGCTTCAGCCTACGCTCTCAGATCTGCTCCTCCACCGATGCTGGTATCAATGCAAAGGTCATTCGACTTGTACTACCACTATTTATTCCACTCAGATCAAGTTACTACTGAGGCGCTCGCGGTCACACTCACATAAGCAGCTTATTTATACGCAAAAAAAGACACACTACTTTCCTCCCTTTTTCATTTCACTAACTCAGTGCAAAACAGGCCAGACACAGCGCTGTATCAAGACAGCCTTTCACCGGGCATCTTTTTCTATCTTATGAGAGAGCAAAGGAAGGAAAAAAAGATATTTAAAATGATAGAGAGAGCTGAGTTTGGACAGAAAGGCAAAGCAGTTTAAGGACGTTCCTGGCTCCTTTACCGAGATGCACACGTGATCAGTAGGTCACAGTGCTTTAAAGAAAGCTTTTCTGTACAGGACGGAAGCAGGAAGCACACAAAGCTTGGACGCTGTATCCTCCCCAGATTGTTGCTTTAATCTCACTCTTCGCTGGCCATGACCCCAATCTGCAGGGGTGAAGGGTTAAACGGGGTCATTTGCTTTTCTAATTACAGATACAGCACATTGCTCTGCCCAGAAGCAGACTTGCCAGGTGTGCCTTAGAAATGTGCGCGCACACAAAGATATACACAAAGAGATTTTAAGAGTTTTACCCGCATCCTTTTTCACAGAGATGTAGAGTTTTTTGTTTCTTTGCCATTTTGAAAGGCAAACAGTCTAATCGGATTGATTACTCTTAATAGGATGACATTTTTGCTAGCCTGTTTGGAAAAGGAATAAGAAATGAGTCCTCTGATATATAAAAAAAGGATTTATCTGGCAAATGACTAAACGAGACGTTACCCGCACTACTGCAGAAAAAGAAGTGGATATAAAATGCGTAGGTCAAATTAATTTCCACAATGAGAACTCTGATGAAGTTAGATAATGTAGTTACGTCCTGTATTACTTTCATATCTCTTTAATGGAATACTCCAACATTTCTCAAAATAATCTCTGTCCTCTGTATCTGTACTGTATACGTGATTAACATAAAAAATTATTTCAATAACTTTCCCGGTACCATAGAATTCTGTTATGAATGTATACAGGAAATCTAAAAGGGCAGAAAAAACATATTTTTGTAAACAGCTTTCATAAATCAAATTTAAGTAAATTTAAGGCTCCAATCAGACGTTGGCTTTGCAGAGACAGGACTTAATTTGCGGTTGTACATTACCACAGTAGTCAACATAGTTTATAGTAAACATGCAGGTCCCGCTGTTTCCATCTGATCACACATGAGCATAACAAAACCTTTGAAAAGTGTAAGCGCTTATACTCTGGAAAGTATCCTGAATTGCTTTAGTGTGGCGCCAGTGTTTAACATTTGGATATAAAGGAACTTTGGATTTGGTAAGACTTTCTCTCAAGAATTGGGGTGAAATTGGTTGTGGTTATCAACTTACATGCATAGCTCAAATATTCAACTGTTTATTGAGAGAAAAACCATCTTTAGGCTTCCATTTTAAGTTTCAAGTAATCAGGATTCTGTTCATTTCTTACTACAGGGAAATGTGTTGACATTGTTGGTGGCTATTATGCATATGCTGCAGGTTCATTCGATAGATATTAGGTAAAAAAATACTGAAGCATTCCTTTAAAAG
Source organism: Pangasius macronema (assembly GCA_037577455.1). NCBI lineage: Eukaryota > Metazoa > Chordata > Actinopteri > Siluriformes > Pangasiidae > Pangasius > Pangasius macronema. The sequence goes on from CM074961.1 coordinate 11,843,981, forward strand.
TATTCTTGTATTTCATAGAAAAAAAAAAACCCAAAAGTTAATTACAAATTGTACAACAAAAAGTTCTTATGTTATGAATGTTTTCAGTTCAGCATTTAGACTATCAAAAGACATTTGCCAGTAGGACAAAAACCTGTGTTTACATGTCAATATTTACCCATCTCTCTCTCTGTCCCTCACACACACACACACACACACACACACACACACACACACACACACACACACACACACACACACACACACACACTCCTCTCCAATCTCATTATGGGCACACATATCAAGTGCCCATAGCAAATGAAATGTGGCAGCTCAACTATCTTTTTTCATTTGTCTAATTCATTACCGGAGTCAGGGGATGACTGGTCACTACATCTTGACAATCCTTAGTCCACCTTCATGGCCACAGGCAGGAGGGCGCTAGAGACAAGGCCAGCCTTTTTGGTGAATCTCATGAATGAATGACAGATAGCACCAATCTGTATTTATAAAATAATATAAATAAAATTTTCAGTGCACTTATTTCACATGCTTTAGAAATATATGCCTTTATCAGATCCTGCCAGTGCCTTCAAAGCCATATCAGACATCCTAAAGGGTTCAGAGCTTAAGAAAAAGAAAAGAAAGCCCTGGGGAAAACCCTGAGTGGCAATAAAAGAACAATCTGAGTCAGCAGGGACAGAATGCTCCCTTCTTGATGCCCCCTCACATCACCGACAGCTCCAAGCTTGCTTGGCTCAGCTCCAAGTGCCCTCAGTGGGCCCATGATGCTCAGAGAGGCGCTTCTCAGCTCCAAGCAGTCCTGCAATACACAGCTAGAGCCTCCTTAATAATCAGGGCAATAAGAAACTAAGATTTAATGAGAAGTAGAAGTCTTCCGCATGCTGAGTGCATCCCTTGGCAGGAGTGTCGTAGCATTTAGCTTACGTTGACATAAAAGTGCCAGGGCAATCAGGAACATGGAAACACTGTGCCAAGCACACAATGATGTAACTCTCAGGCTAAGGGAGAAGGAGGTCACAGCCCTGCCTTATTGCCTGCTCCAAAGCCGGTAGCCATTTTGTCTCTGCTATTTACTGGTTGAGGAGCACTTTATCTGACTGCTGAAGAAAGCACTTTGAGAGTATAGCCCTTTATAAGTGAAACAGGCTCTGGTATAAAACACTACTACATTGTCCGCTGAGGGCCAACAAAAGCACCACTGGCTTTAAGGAAATTTGTTTAACATATTATGAAAATTCATTTCCCAAAAATAGTTTATGCCTATGTCTCTAACTGGGCTTCAAAATCTCAAAATGGGATGGCAAAATCTCACATGGATACTGTAGATTTGTACCTAAGGACTGCTGCTGTAATCACAAAGACCGTACTGTGCTCATCCCAGGACTCCCATTCACAATATGCTCATACTGAACATCCTTGCAACACACATAATACTGTTTTACATTATACTGTACAGTATACAGCTCTAGAAGAGTAAAGCTTTATAATACCACCATCCAGTGTCACCCTGAAGATACTGGGTCTTGTTCCTCCTAAGGCTTCTTCCTCATGTCATCTCAGGGAGTTTTATTTCTTGCCATTGTTGCCCCTGGATTGCTCATTAGAGATCTAAATCTAAAAGCTATAAAGCTGTTTTGTGCCACTGTTTATTGTTGAATGTGCTATACAGGTAAATCTGAACTGAATGGAATTAAACTAATACAGTATTTATGCAGAGCAGCAATGCAATGGGTACCAAATGTGTGACATAACTGCCGCAAAGGACTTAATGTTAGCTCATCATTATAATGGATGTCATAACAGTCTTCCGAAACTCTTCATTTGAAATGAGTGACACCACCTGTGTCAATTAATCAAGGGTGAAGAGATCACGGATTTAACATGATTTGCAGCAGGAAGCAGGACTTACACCTTGAGAAATCAGTTTTGACAGCCCTTCAATGTCTGAGAATCCAGAACAAGAGAGAAATATATGATGTAATTTATCCAATTGGGTTACATTTTTTTTATGCCCTTTAAATGACAGCTTCACCTGATGTTTGCTCGCCCTGCCTCTGATCTATAGATATCACGTGATGTCTTGCCTGACTAGTCCAATTAGCTGCACGTCGTTAATTTTTAATGGAAGTGAACACGGTGAGGTCACACAAAGTCACGGAGGAAACAAGTTTGATTTTTTTTAAATGGCATGTGCCCGACGCATATCGCCGCCCCACACTTTTACAGCCCCTAGACATCAATCAGGTCCGGCAGCTTCAATTATCCGACCAAATGGAAACCCATTTCTTTCATCATTTCTGATCCCCACCATGGAATAAGGATTTCAGCCTACGCAACGGGTTTTGACGGTGCTAATCGAATATAGAATGAAGTGTCTATATGGTATGTAGCCTGCGTGCAATGCAAAACTCAAGGAACCCTAATGCCTGAAAAATAATTAGATTTTTTTTTCCAAGCAGAGTATTTTCATTAAACATATTCTGTGACTTCTTTGTGACTTTTCACTCCCATGTTCAGAGACAAATATGGCCATGCTCCGAGGAACACACTGAACACACTGCAAAAATAGGTAATGTCTATTTTTGACTCACACTGCTGCTGTCTTACATCGGCTAGGCATGCATAAACAAACAGGCACTAGTTCTTACAACAGAAAGCATCAAAGGCCATTTTCCGTTATTCCAGTCTTTGGCATCTGCATTGTGCTTGCTATTTTCAGCTTAATCAAGAGCGAACACTGATTCATGTAATTCTTTTCTCCTCCTCCCATAGCTCAGCTATAGACGCACATTACGATCCTCTGCCATATCAATTCACAGAGGCTGTGAGCAGAAATAATGGCCATTTTTTAGTTGTCTGCTTTTGAGCTTTGAGCATAGGAGTATGTGTGTGTGTGATAAAATGGGTCATGTTAAGTGATCCCTTCACCAGCTCTGACAGATTCCCTAATCAGACGGAGCAGTTTTTATATCATAGGCTGTGGACAATGTCTATAATTAGAGCGCTGCACTCCGACTTGCCTCATAGACAAACCTAAATGAGGAGAAAGACGAGCTCCATCCCCCCCTCGCCAGTCTGTATAACACTCATCTGGATGGCCATTATGAAGCTCGAGAGTGCATTAATCAAAGCATCTGACATGCTGCTATCTTCACTCAGACCATAACAATGATAAACATCTGATTAGCTGGGACATGAGCTTCATGTATTCTGGTATTATCTATGGGAAGGTGAAATCAGGAACAAAATGCTCAATATGCTGTTGGTTTTGAAAAGCATGAGAAGGACTGGGGAGAGGCTGAGAATGATATTCCTGCTTTATTACAGTCGGTCTGTCTGTCTGTCTATCCATCACTGGACTGCTCAGGTTCATCGTTTTTAAGACTAGCCGGATAATGGGAGCAGAGAATTTCAGACACATTTGAGAGATCCATAAAAATAGGCAGTTACTGGATCTAGTTAATGATAAAGTGCCTTTTTTCCAATGAACTGACCCAAACAGGCACCAACAGAAATGGAAAAAGCACAGCCAGGAAAAGAAAAACTGTTAGCGTTGCTTATCGCTCAGATTTGCTAGCTTAGCTCACTACAGACACCCTGATTTTCACTGATATCTACAAGATGAAAACCTTGTGACTAAAATATAAATCTGTGAAATAAATCACTTATCTGTAAAGCAGGTAGCTATGTCTGAAGTAAACCATGTAGCTAATTAGAGGTAAAGCATGTAGCTGCTTACAGGTAAAGCAAGGAGCTACTTCTGAGCTAAAGCATGTAGCTACAAAGGAGGTAAAGCAGGTAGCTATGTCTGAAGTAAAGCAGATATCTACATCTGAAGTAAAGCATGTAGCTACTTATAAAGCAGGTAGCTACTTCTGAAGTAAAGCATGTAGCTACTTATAAAGCAGGTAGCTACTTCTGAAGTAAAGCATGTAGCTACTTAAGAGGCAAAGCATGTAGCTACTTCTGAGGCAAAGCTTGTAACTACTTCTGAGGTAAAGTGTGTAGCTACTTCTGAGGTAAAGTTTGTAGCTACTTCTGTGTGTCAGTGTGTTTTGTGTGTGTGTTTTGTGTGTGTGTGTGTGTTTGTGTGTGTGTGTGTGTTCATATGTGCAGCTGATCTGTGTGTGCTTCTCAAAGCTGATTGTGCCTTGCTGTGCAGCTCAGGGATGAAGCACCCGTGTCTTAATCCACATCAAACACTGGAAGAAGAAGGAGGAAAGCTCCAGGGCAGCCTGGCTGCTATGCGCTAAGCTGAATATAAACCTGCCTGTCTCCTGCTCAGGCTTCAACCAAAAACCCAATCGCACCAAGGTCTGATGTGGAAGGAGAGAGGAAGGCAATAGTTTGTTCAGATGCCAAAACAAAGAGGTTCTCAGTCCTGGCAGTAAGGAAATTAAAGCAGCAAACAGATCTGTCTTCAATAAACAGAATGTCTCTCCATGAGCCGAGTAAAGCTGGGGTATGTGCAGGTGCTTTGACTTAATTTTTCAGCTGAAACCAGGGTGATATAAAGAAAGTGTGAGATTTTGCAATGGCATGAGCTTTGAAGGAGAAAACTAGGAGGGAGTCATCATTGATCAGATAGCAAATATCAGTGAAAATACATTTTATTGATGAGGTGTATGTATGTGTGTGCGTGTGTGTGTGTACCTCCACACCCGAAGGAGTTGTAAGCCAGTCTGTGATGAGACGGCAGGACTCAGACATTCGAGAGGACAGCCGGTGTGAAATCTTCCACCTCATCACCACCTCACCCTGACTTAATTAAGGATTTTGCTATAGCATGGGACAGATGTCGGTCTGCTCCCTCGCAGAGAACTCAATCAATTAGTGGCCTGCGCCACCCACCACTGAGCATCATCAATTTCCTATTATGACGTGCCACATTTCTGTCAATCAGAACAGATTGCCTGCTGAAATCACATACCCTGGCATGGCACATGATTTTCTTCCCCTGTCCTGTAGATTGCTTAACTTCAACAATCATCTTCTTCCCATATCATTTTAAATCATCTACATCCGGGTGACAATGGTAACTGAAACTGCATTACAAGGCAGGAACTCCAGCCCCCCTCGCTCTCGCCTTCCTTGGCTTCCTCACGTACACACTCGGCTGAGTTATTGCACTGAAATCTCCACGGACCATTCCAAATGAAAGCTCTATATCTTTCTGTGTCACACTGGACTTGGATCAGACTTTTTGCTCTGCACCACATGAGCTGAGCAACAGGGGCAGTCGAGCTTTAAAAAGCCATTGCTCTTTTTCTCTAACGTCCATTCCCAGGACAAGACTGTGGCTTGCTTCGAGCAAGACAAGACCATAACTATGAGAGTGAAGTCCTAAAATCACTACTATAAGATTACATGTATATCTCAAAGATTCATCTGAAACGCAGCCTCCTCAGGAGTCAGAAAGATTTTGCTAATTGTTTTTGTTTATAGAGCTAATGACAGTTATGGACCATTTTCTTCCTGACAGCGGTGACAGGGGTGTGATAGGGAGGTGTCTTAAAGAAGCACGGCCTGTCACGGTGGCAAGTGTGAAGAGCTGTCATTAGCTCTTAATACACAGCGTCATTTACAGACAGTCATAAACAGTGAGGCCTAATCAAACGGAAATGAGCGCTTCCTGTGAAGGCCAGCGTCACGCTGTCAGTGACAAGTGGAAATTTGGAGGAGCGATACCCTGGAGGCTCAGTGTGTCACCATGCATATTCTTCCTCTGTAATTAAGAAATCCGCCCATCCAAACACTGCTCTTTAATAATAATCTCAGAGGACTCAGAAATGGAGATTATTCACTGTAGCGAATCAGTGATCCTTAAATTGATCTCTGAGATATTAGCATGAGCTTTCCTTATACTCAAAAAGCCCCTCAAAACAGCAGCATGTACATTTTACATGGGGATGGGTTATGACAGAAACACATTAAGACTGTCCTGAATCAATATGCACAGTCACCTCTGGACTAATGAGAGGTAATGGATCTTCTAATGAAATATGGCTTCATGAAGCACTAATTCTGGACACTAAATTGGATTCACACAGCTTCTGAGGGAGGACTGAGAGGTTTTATTGACATGTGCTGCTATTACTTCTGTGTCTGTCTCTTGGTTATGTTTCCACTATTACTGTTTGTTACATAGAAATGTGACCTGTGACCCTAACTGCCAAGTTGAATGCCCAGATAGTGTGGAGTTACAAGTGATACTAGGACAGAAGTGGGTTTGTTCTGAATCAAGGACATTCTGCTTATCACACCTTACTTTTCTCTCTGTCTCAGACTCCCAGAGGAATAAAATGTTCTAATGTTAAAATGCAGTTAGCTGAATGGCTATGATGCAATATTGATCTTATGTGAGTTCTCAATAAATGTAGATCTAAGGACCTAGCCATTTAGTCTAGCCATTTTTTATTAAATATCCATCTTTCATGATAGCACATTTAGAGATCAGCTACAGATGTCCAGGCAGAAGCAAAGCATGATGGGCACTATGAGATTGCCAAGCAACTGGTATACCCAATAAGCTGATAATTCGATAACGCCTCGCATTGCCGCCTCACAGCTTCAACATTCGATCCTGAGCTCAGTTTAATGTCTGTGTGGAGTATCTCATGTACTCCTTCTGTCTGTGTGGACTTCCTCTCTAACAAGCCCCTAGGTGTGAATGTGTGTGCATGGGTCTCTGCCATCAATTGGCGTCCCATCAAGGGTATATTCCCACCATTACTCTTACCGGGAAAAATAAGTTATTGAAGATGAATGAATAAAGTATGACAGAATTTAGCATTCACAATTTAATCAGTAAGGCATTCATAGGCTGAATTTACTTTGTTAGAAGAGGAAAGAACACTTCTGGTATATCCTGTGCAAAGCCAATTCAGTAATAAAGTAACTGATATCTCAGCACTGTGTTCATGCAAAACTATATTCTTAATAACTCAAGATCTCCCTCAAGATCTAGTTTTGGAGACAAGGAGCGGAGATCTTCCTAGGAAATCTCAAAGGATGTCAGTTATTGTGCATGAGAGTGAAAACCAGCACAACAGAAATACCCTGTTCTATAACATTTCTCATTCTTTTAACTGTCCACAACCTACATCTACATCACATCTATGCAATGACCCATCCACCTGCTACTTGTTCTTAATGTATTTTGTTAAATAGGAAAGAAGGAAAATGTGCATTTATGCTAATATGATACATTTCCTTCTTCCAGTCTTTGGAATAATCTGTTCTGAATAACGTGCAAAGCTTCATCGTATATAAGCAGGAAAATTGGTCTGACACAGCATCTGTGCATTTTTGTTTCAGAGTGATCTTATCCGAAACCAAACACACACACAAACGCACATACACACACATACACGCACATACAAACACACATAATTATAAGTGAGCAACATGGATCTTTCTGTAGATCACACCAGAAGGGGAAACTGGCGTTGGCTTGCACATTCTGTAGTATCTAATTTAGCCACCCACTCTCTCGCTTATTCTCTTTGAGCCAAGCACACTACACTCATTTACACTCGTCTAATGTGATCTGGATGAACACCGGAAAAAAATTTTATCCTAAACTTTGACATGTTACGTTAAAATTAGATGTACTTTGAAATTGTTCAAATAGACGGTGAGTCTATCTGGCCAGTGTGTGAGCTCAGGCCTGCAGCTCTGACAACCAGGTGCCATGAAATATGGCATCGCTGGCAGGTTTGTGCCACTGTTTCCTCTTCCTGCTTCTCGTTATGCATCTCCTCTTCACCCTGAGCCACCCCTCAGATGGAGAGTGTGCCCCAAGGTGACAGCAAAGATGCCTGACTGCTTGCCAACTTGTCGCACAGGGTTGGTGTGATTCCCTGAATTACAGAGCACATAATTATTACTAACCTGATGTATTTTTAGCTGATAATTAGCTACTATTCCTACAGCGAGAACAGCATGGTAGTGATCTATCAATGCAGTAAAGATAGAGACTTTGAGAGAGAGAGAGAGAGAGAGAGAGAGAGAGAGAGAGAGAGAGAACGGTTGCATGCAATTTTAGACACAGTACAAAACAGAAATAAGACAGAGCCAGGCATGAAGGAAAGTGGGAAGGAAGCTTGACCTGTAAAATTCCTTCAAAACATGTCAGATGTATGTCAAATCCATGATTTATAATGATCAACAAATTTCTGAATATACCTGAGTTTAAATATTGTTTTAACCCATCCTGGTGCAGAGCCTAAAACCTGATCCAGCAGCATCTGTGATTAAATAATTACATAATTTCATCATCCTGGCACCATGTATGTGTTTTGCAACGTGCACATCTCTTTTAGTGACAATGTGGCTCATTTCTTATCGCTGGCATTCGATAGTAACATCTGTGTGACCAGATGCGTCCTCATCATATACTGCAAAGAGACAAGGCTAAATACAGATATTGAATATATGGCACTCAGTCTTGTTACAGATTGCATTTGGACTGCTTGAACAAAAAAAAAAACACAAACACGCAGACATGCTCTGTGTGCTCTTCGAGCACTTCATAAGGTCAATCTGTTCCTGAGATAAGACTTTTCTTTTGTTTGTTCCACTAAAATTAAATGGTATGTTGAAAGCCTATCTATCTTTTGGGCAAGTTAAAAAAAAACAAAACTTTTTTTTTTTTTAAAAATGGGTGCCTGCTGTGAACAAGAGAGGTAGAGTAAGAGGTGGAGAGAGGAAATGTAATATGAATGTGATAAGCGAGTACCTAATTATTGAAAACAAAATGAGCTGTGTTGAAGGGCATGACTCCTCCTCTGCAGGTATGTTTGTGTGTATGTGTGTGCGGCTCTGATAAGAGCTCCCTTGCTGCATTAATATGCCTAATGCTCATAAAACAGACAGTGAGCTCAAACTGGGGTCAACTGTGGGAAAGAGCTCCACTCAGCACACACAGCACACACTCGGGGGGAGCATACGACTCCAGCAGTCTCACTTTTGATCCAAAACCAATTAACACGGCTGCAGGTGAGGCCTAATGGTAGGAGCCTTTAGCCTCGTGGCTAACAGCCATCATTATAACACACTCACAGAGGGGCAGTGATTCAAACTGGGAGGTCAGTGTAACATGTACCCTGGAAATTACACCTCCACACCAACAGAGGCCCCCTGAATATTAAGGAGTCTTCCTGTTAACTTCCTGGTCTAGAATATACACTGATCAGCCATAACATTAAAACCAGGTTACAGTTAATAACACTGATTATATCGTTACAGTGGCACTTGTCAAAGGGTGGGATATATTAGGGCAGTGGTAGCTCACTGGTAGCTCAGTGGTTAGGACGTTGGGCTACTGATCGGAAGGTCGTGAGTTCGATCCCCAGCACCGCCAAGCTGCCANGCCCTTAACCCTCAACTGCTCAGTTGTATAAAATAAGATAAAAATGTAAGTCGCTCTGGATAAGGGCGTCTGCCAAAACGCCATAAATGTAAAAATGTAATATTAGGCAGCAAGTGAACATTCAGTTCTCAAAGTCTTTGTGTTGGAAGCAGGAAAAATGGGTAAGCGTAAGGATCTGTGTTACTTTGACAAGGGCCAAATTGTGATAGCTAGACAACTGGGTCAGAGCACTTCCCAGTATGCAGTGGTAAGTACC
>CM074961.1:11859040-11870618 GCA_037577455.1 Pangasius macronema
TTCACCTTCGGGTTACAAGTCCGACTCTCAGACCATTAGGCCACGACTGCCCCCAATCTTGTACAGTGACAATAATGGCCAAGTTCAAAACAGAAGGCCTTGATGCCTTCCAGCCTCAGTGTCTTAGAAGGCATACTATGAAGGCAACAGTTTGAGATGCTACATGCACCTTGACATTGTCAGAACACCTATGCATTAACAGCTGATCCATCAATCAAGCATAAGCGTCTGTTAGTAGTTAGCTTACATGTGTGTTAAACCTCTGATGTCCAGACAGCAATTAATTGAATGTAGGAGGGACGAGTTTCTGCCAAATTGTTGTCTATGATCTTGGATGACTGCATTACACACGACTATATGATCATGTTTATTTATTTGGCAGCATCTGATGTTAGATGATTAAGAAACTGACAGTGATACAACTTCTTATTTATTAATGAATAAATACATGTGTGACGCTCTATGTGAATAAAAGGTGACTTATATCCATAGCCCTTTAAATGTACTCTTGTGATTTATTTTAATTTTCTTTCTCCTGCTAATGTGCTCTCACTCTAGGCAGCATGTTAACAACTTCACCAAGTAAAGTTTTTACAAGACCCCCTCCATTGCATTCATGTGTTCTTCTTGCGATTCGGGAAGTGGATAAGTGTGTTAGATGACTAAATACAACGAGTTTTCTGCCTGAAAAATCATCAGCACGTCTGTCTGGTTGGGACTACATTATCAGACAAAAGCAGTAGGTAATTTGGTATGTAATTTTCTCAGGAGAAGAGGGAGAAAAACACAGATATGACTAATCTGGATGGAAATAAAATCATAGAAGATCACCTGCAAATGATGGAATTACACCATGTCCAAATGTAAATTATATCCTGTCCAAATAGGGGCTTCAAACACACCCAGCTAAAGGAATCACTTCTATTCTATTCTATTCTATTACATTACATTACATTACATTAAGAACACAGTCTACAAGCATTCTTATAAATGCATCATGCCTTCTTGATTTATTAACGCTAAATTCTAAAATGCTTTTCTGCATATTCAGCACATGGCCAGCCTTATAAGATGCCCACTCTAACATCTGTTTGACAACAGATCAATATGAGGCACTGAACAAATACACACGGTTTTCTTTCTCGTAAGCCTTCTGTTCAGAACAGCAGTGTGTCAGCACAACATAAACGAGGCATCCTACTTTGACAGTTGGGTGAAGCGGTCACAGCAGGGGTCTTACCTGCAAAATAAAGGGGAAAGAGAAACAAAAAACAAAGATGAGAGAGAGAAACAATCTCGCCAATCAATTCAAATCATCTTCAGACGACAGTGAAAGATGAGCGAGGTGATAGAGTTGCTGCGAGTCTCGACACAACCTGTAATGGTTATTTAATCAGTTTACTTCAGTCTGATAATGTGAGTCGTCTCCTCCCTTTTCTAATTAAACACACATCACCTTTTTCCTCCCAATCTCCTTCAATGCACATGCCCAGAGAGTTGCCTGATACATGGCAACACAATTACAGGGAAATTAATTGCAGTAATGGCTTCCCTGGCTGCCAGAAAAGCGGCAGTGCATTCATAAACGCCGGCTCCTGAGAGGCCGACCCTTGCACTGCTCTTGAAGGAGAGAGGTCACTCCTACATTTCGCACTCATTCATCTTGTCCCAGGGGGAGTCGTGCTGCGTGAGGAGGCCACTCACATCTGCTTTGTGTGGCTTCACACAGCTGCTCGCTGACTGAGAATGATGCGGGTGGGCCAGGAAGTCGTGTTCAGGTCAGACCTGGGATGCTAGGTCTGAAGCACTAGCACGAAGAAACATTGTCATGAATACCCGATCTGAGCTGCTGCGTAGAGGTGCAAAACACTAAATAAAAACAGTACAGATGCCTTTATGATTCCCACAAAGGCTTTTTTTTTTTTTGTCAAATTGGAAAAGGAAACTGAGCAAGAAGCAACATTTTTAAAAACATTTTGCTAATCCATACACATAAAGGTCACTGCTAAGTGCTTTACAATATGTGTAAAGATCAAAACTCGAAATGGCTAACAAGAGTAAAAAAAATCAATAAATCAAATCAGTTTAAATACATTGTATAGCAAGGAATAATAGGGATAATGCTACGAGCATTAGATATTTATTTTCGCTAACAGGTAATGTTAGAATAAGTATTAGCGTGTAATTAAATCCAAGCACTAGCAAGCTAGCCTATATTCAAAGCTAGGTTCAAAGCTAGTTAGTTTAAATATTTCATACCAGTACCCAGTAACTAGCAAAACAAAAAAAGATAACTGGATCAACTAAATGGTGTTACAAATGTATTGGGGGGAAAAGTTTATAGTGTGGTGATTAAATGTGTCTTAGATTTAGCGAGCAGTTTGTTTAGAATATTTATCAGAATGTAAAATAATATACTTTCTCAGAGGAAGAACATTAACATAGGAACAGTGTTTGAATATGATGTGTTTCTGGATACAACTAGACGACTGAGGACTGAGAACTCATCTTAATCTGTCCTCTGAGAAGCTAAAACGAAATAACACCAAGTTTAATAAAACTGTCCTGGTATAACTGGGTATACCCAGCACACTGGACATAAACACACAGACACATAAATCTGGTGAAATATAGCCTATAAGCATGTAGCTATTGATCTTTAAAAGTTAAAAAGGCATATGTGCAGATAAATGCTACTCACAGACAAGCTGACAAAAGGTCACACTGCTCAAGGATCTACTGTAAATCTCATCCCTTTCTGGCCTTAGCTTTGAGGCATTTAAGAGCGTAATAATGCAGTAAGCTCTCAGCAGTGTCCTTTAGCCCACACACCCTGGCTCCAGTACTGGAGAATTAGCTGTGTGATAAATGAGATTGCTTCTCCATTCAGCCCACCTCACCTCATTTGGTGACTTTTCACACCTGATGTTTCACGGGGTGATAATAAAGGTATAATGGTTGACGCTATCTCGAAAAATTACGATCATTTCATCTCTGTAAGAGAGCTGAGATAAAATCTTTCCTCCGGTAAACTCATGGCAGGTTCACATCAAAAATGAAATAAATTTTAAAAAAGCAAGTAATTTTCTCTCTCAATAACTGTACCAAAGGGCCAGGTTAACAAAGATTTTTCGCTGAATTGGAAGCGCTGACCTCAAGTCACTGTTTTGTCTTTTATCTCGTAATGAATGCTATTGTAAGCAAATGGATGGGAACTGATCTCTGATCAGCACTTTTACTCTCCAACATTTGCATGGGTCCAGAAATTAGACTTGGGGAAGATAAGAGATGGAGCGCTGAGAGATAGGAGCCGCTCGGAATTTGAAACAGTCCCCTGACTGCGATAAATGAGAGCACTTTATCTGTCAGTTGAAGTGGATTGATCTTTATTCATTAGACAGGTTTATCCAGCAGAAGCTTGCATCGCCTCATCCGACCCTGATATCAGTGTGCCCTTTTCCGATTTCTTTTTAAAGCATAGTAATGATAAAGGAAAATGGTGATCATATCTGTTGCTTCTGTCAGCAAAAACTGAACTGCCATCAATAAAACCGATTAGGGCACACTAAACGAAAACAAAATGTAACTCAAATTATCTTTAAATGCACAGATGTTTCACTGGCCATTAGAACATGTGCTGGAAGGAAGCAGGGGTGTGAGCGGGACCTCTGGAGACCCTGCACTTCTATCTGATACTGATCTACAAGCTGTGATGGGGAATTGTCAAACCATTATATTCACAAAAACAAGTACCAAAATTAATGCTGCTGTATATTTTTTTTGTTTTGTTTGTCACTCTTCTAATGCAGATTGTGCTACAATATACAAGATACAAACATTCAACACAAAAATCACACTTTTGGCATTTTAACAATGAGAACTAGCTCAAAGGTGAAGGAGATGTATTTAAGGGTTATAGCTCATTTGTCAAAATTGAAATGGCTAATTAGATAAAGAGCTGTCTCAGTAAGCAATATTCTCATTTCAACAAGGATCACTGACTTATTGACTCGGCTCAGACTAAGCAATAACGATATTGATTAGACATAGCCACACACTGATGTTGTTTCTGGATGTGTTTCTGTATGGCTTCCCTGTGCAAGGTCATGCCTGCAATCTCCTCCAATTGCAGGCTGCAGTATTTCATTTACTGTTACATTAATACAGTTCTGAATCTTCCAGCACCTCAAAAGGCCATTAATATCAACAGCACAAACACACAGGGCGTCTCCCCGCTCTGGCACAGCCCTTTAAAGCACTGTGGGTCTGTCCAGATAACCTTCCCTCTAGCAGCCAATACTGTCAAGGAGAATTGTGCTCATGTCAGCTGAAGGCCGCAGGAGAGAAAAGGAGATAGAGAGAGAAAGACAGATAGATATATAGAGAGAAATGCATTGCCTAAACACTGTAAGAGCGTTCATAAACAGTGCTACTGGGCACAAGCGTATATCATCTCTCCCTGCCTTATGTTTGTTGAGAAGATGCAGGTTTAAGAGGCTTTCCAGCCTAGGAAGGTAACTATAGTTTTAACCTTTATGTTATTTTTATATCAAAGTAGGCTTTATTAAAAAAAATGTTTCTAATGTGAAAGTAGAAAAATTATAGCAAAAAAAATGAATTCATCTTTAGTAACTGCTTTATCCTGGTTAGTGTCAGGGGGAATCCATGAGGTATGAATACACCCTTGGATGTGACATCATTCCAAAGCATTAGTAGTGTTGGTCTCTTATATACCCAAGCACGTGGAGAGTTTTTTTTATGTTCACATCCCACAAAAACCACTCTACTAAAACACTGTGAGAAAAAAAAGAGTTAGAACTGAGCAGCTATTTCGATAGGGCTAATTTCCGGGGCAGAAATTGAAAGACTGCATGGTAATACTGTGAGTTTTTCATCATTACAGGCTTACAAACTTTTTTTATTCCATTCCACAGTTTTATAACACATTTCATAATTGTATTGCTATAATGTCATAAGAGATGATCTGGGTCAATGAAATATTCAACAGCAAACAGAACATGAGTGTTAAATGTGGGTTGGTCCTGGCTGAGGAGAGAAGAAGAAGGCATAAACTGCAGCCCATGCTGAAGTGCAGTTTAATGGCGGCTGGCTGAATGGCTCTCTCTGTCACGCCACTATAATGAGAGTGCTGGAGAGCACACATAAGCAGCGCCAATGGCCCAAGACACAGCCAGACCCCCAGCTTTTCCCCATCATTAGACGCTTTTACCTCTCCTTCCCTCACTCCCTTTGTTTATGGGCTCTTCATCTCTTTCTTTTGCTTCTGCTTCTTCTATGAGTAGTCTTTCCTTCCAGTGCAGATTAGCAGATTATATATTACCAGAAATATATGATTCTTTTGTCCTATTTCTCACTGAAGGAACTGAAAGATCTTAGGTACATCTATATGTTTTAGGACACACCTAACAGAATCTGTGCAATCTTAGCTGTAGCCTCACTGTCGAAAGCCTTATCACAAAGTCTTAAACGTCATCCTGATTGTCCGGATGTGAGCCTGGCTTTCTGTTTGTCACTTAACTGTCTAATACATTATTTATTGCAATGCATTGTTATGTCTAGGCATAGCAGGTTTGTTTTGTCCTGTGCATTTGTGTTGTGGTTTTCTTCTGCTCTCTCTCTGCTTTGTGTTGTCATTGATTACTTGCATCACATAGAATGATTGGGTTATGAAGAAGGAAAAATAAATAAAATGACGACAAGGAAGGGATCAGGCCCCATGAACATTTAATACAAATTTCACCAAGCAAGGCTCATGTGGTTGGTTTTCAATCAACTTCATATCCTATGAAAAAGTGCAAACCTTGCAACGGTGAGACAATATTTACAGCATATTTTTACACTTAGACCCTTTTAACTGTAAAATACATTTAAAGGACCCTGCATTACAAACATAATCCAACTATTCAACTAATATTAGCCTCATTATGTAAATGTGTACAACAATGTTTTAGCTATTTATTGGAGCTATAGTCCTCTTTATTCCTGACATTTGACATTATTGATAGACTGACTATGTGAACTGATTAATAAATCAATATAAATCAATAAAAAACTGTGATGATTTGTTTGGTTATGATTTAAACCACTGTCAGGAAAAAAAAATCACATGCTTCATAGACCCCATTCTTCATGGGAACCACCGTTCTACAGTANTTTAGAGTAGATGAAGTTTACATTTGATCTAGAATCAGCAATAAGATCAATACAGGACCAACTATACACTGTTAAATATCCTCACAATTTCATAATTGCAATGTCACTTCAAAGTATATAGAAAACCTAGCTGTAATATTCAAATATTTACTGGGATAATTTTTCAAACAGACCACAGTCAGATGGCCACTTAAGGTACAGAGACACACACACACACACACACACACACACACACACACACACACACACACACACACAATCTCACTCTGACTTTTTACACTTACTTCTGCTCCATGCTTCCATCTGTGCCTAGGTCTCTCTAGAGATGTTCGGTCTGCGTGGCAGTTGCCTGTAGTCTAGATTCAAGCAGTCATGAACTACATAATTAAGTCTGCCTCAAGTGCAATTTCACTGTGGAACTGAGTGCATTGAATCGCTGTGTATTTCCTTTTTCCCGCTCCAAACACTAGGACTTATCCTAATCTGAGAGTGCAATACATTCAGTCACCTTGAAAAACAAGGCTGCTGGCTTTGAGACTGAAGAGCATAAGGGAGAGAGAAACCAGCTTTTTGATCAACACATGCCTTACAAACAGGCCAGACCCCACACTGCAGGAGGTGTGTGTGAGTGTGTGTGTGTGTGTGTCAGAAAGCACACAGTGTTAATCAGAACTCTGTCACATTCCTAACAGATTTCCCTAGAGAGCTTTTTTCTGACAGATGACAGCTTGATTAGACATGATGTGAATGGCAAGCCGTTGGGAACGCATGAATAAATGGGTATTAATAACTGTAATTTTGCTGGCAGCATCCAGTCTGGTTTACTTTTCTGTTTACTTTGCAGATGCAATTTAAAATAGTCAATGAAAGGAAAAAGATCACAGAGATGCTGTCACCATTTGCCTTTTCATTTCTACTTAACACAGATTTCCAAGTGTCAAAACGAAGGCTGAAATTGAGTAAGATTGTTGCTTCGTTTATGCACAGTACTTTGAGTACAAATCAAAGTAGGTGTTCAAGCATGGGCGTAATAGAGTTGATGCTTTGACAGCAAAACAGATTGACAAATTCACTCATAATGGTACAAATAAGTCATTACTAAGGCCAGACATGTGACTTTAACATTCAAAACGTGTAATGAAACACACCCCTAGTGATATTTCTATTCATGCTCTAACAGCTTACAACATCATGCATAAGGTCTCCAAAGAAACTACGAAGAAGGTTATAAAGAACTGCAATTTGACTGCAAAGTTTTTCGAGAACGTGGACTGGCTGAATGAGTGCTGAAGTAGAAAATATCTGCTGTGAATTGGCAAATCACTGTAAGGTGTCACCCAGCAAACACACACTGTCAACAAAAGACTCTCTTGCTATTCTCTGAGCCCTTAGGAACAAATAATCCAGCCAAAATCTGCCAAACCCGGCATGACTCTGCAGGGCAAGCTGCAAATATTGGCAGGGCAAAAAGGCGCTCAAAAGACGAGCTGCTTTTCTTTTCTGAGGGAACTTTTCCTACTCACATCCTGACGCTTCTGCTGAGCTTGTCTCCCTGGACACAGTTGCCATGCCAACAATGGGAGCACACTGACATTGCACCTTTGTTTACAGCAGCCAATTAAAAGTAAATTGAAGCGTTTCCTTTAGTAGCCATGTTAGCAGGTAGTGCAGGGGTTCAGAGAGGATAAAGAGTTCCAGATACGGTATAGGCACATTAAAGGCAAAAGAGAACAGGAATCAATCACAAAGGGATATGCTGTTATAGAAAAATTATAAGCGACAGTATGGTGTAATGTGGCCCTATAGTTGATTTTTTTTTTTCCCAATAACAGCACGTCCCAAAGTGTTTCATTCCTCATACGCCACCACCGTTTGCCAGCGATCACAAATTTGTATGTATTAAAGAAATATTTTATCTGTTTGTACTTACATTTAATGTTGCGCAGTGCCCTTGTGTCGCGGATTGAGAGTTGAGAGTTTTATTAGAAAGGCAGGCAGACAAATTGTCTGGCAAGATCAAGGTCAACAAACAGGCTAGGGTCAGGCAATGACCAGACAGAGTCTACTAGGCTAAGGTGACACATGAAAAATCAGAAAATTAGCAGAAATCAAGGAACCAAAAAAGTGAATACAGAAACAAAAGGCTTAGTAAAGACTGAGTAAACACTGAAAAATACTTTGCATGGAACAGAGAAACACAACAGTTTAAATACACACAAATCAAGGGGCAAACTAAAAACAGGTGCGACCAATCAAGACATATGAGGGAGACAACCAATGACAGGACATGGATGGAGACAAGACAAGAATCAAAACAGAAACACATGGCAACATAAACAAACACATGGCAACACAGAAGCTGGTATGTGCGCTGAGCGATTGTGCACGCAGAAAAAAAAATCCCAATTAAGTTCATCTCATTTCTAGGTTGTAACACTATAAAATGTGGAAGAGTTTAAGGGGGGTGAATACTTACGTTAGATACTGTATAGTAATTATATTAGCAGTAGTATCACCTGAAGCCTGCTGGGATTGTAACCCTTTCAGATTAATGTTCTATTTTCAGCAGCCCGAACACACCTCAAGAGATATTTGGAGAGGAACAAGGCAGCACTGTCTGTAATGGAATGCCCTGTCTATTCACCCAACCTTAACCAGATCAAGCTGCTCTGGAAGGAATTGAAAGGTTTGAAGGACATGTCCAAGCTGCTGCACAGACCTCAGGGATGTCCTGTAGGAGGACTGACAGACTGATATCTCTGCAACACTGGCTGTTTGTCTGAACTGTGTGGAGCTACAGCTTCTCTGGGATATTGTAATTAGCTCTAACATGCACATAGGCAATTTGCATAAACCAGTTTGGTTAATTCTGTTTGCTTTTAACTCACTGATGAAGATGGTGTCATGAACTGAAAATATAACAATGTAGTATGTGAGTACATTTTATATATACTTTTTTATAGGCCATCACTGCATACTTACAAAGTGTACATAGAGTTTAACTTATATAATTTATTAATCAATCTGCTACGCCTAAACATGCTTCAGGCTAAACTGGGAGAAAAACTATACTTTAAGCTCACTTTAAGATAAGAAATCTCATGAAGGCAATTAATATTTCTCCCAGAAACCTGAATCTTTAAGAACACAAAGTTTGGCCAAGTACTTTGATTTTAAAACAAGTCATTTGTTCACTGTAAATTCAGATGTCCTTAATTTATACATCGAGCGATCAAGCAGTACAATCAAGTCAAACAAATGTGAGTAAATGGAGGTTTAAAATTTCTTCTCTAATTGCTATTTAAAATGTTTAAAAATGTGTTCATAGTGAGAATGTACAAAGATTTCATAATAAAAATTTCCTTTAGTTTTCACCATGGGCTTTTGTGTTTTTAAATGTTCAATTAATTATATTTTTTAAACTACGTTATAATAATGTGAAAATTTCAAACTGTAACACCGCTAATTTTGAGCACATTGTACACTGGTTTAAAACGTCCTTACACTAAAACCTAACAAGTAATTTAATGTGGACCTGATATACTGTAAGTAGACCTGAATATTTAATATACAAAACAAAACAAAAAACAAAACAAAACAAAAAAGGTTTCATGACAATATTATTACTAGTACAACAATATGCTTGTGTCTGTGCCTAGGCTGCTGTTTATCCTTATATATATACATTGAATTGCTAGTATCACAAGGGCACTGTAAGTTGACCTTTACTTCAGAGTACTTAGATATTACTTAGATTTACTTCAGAGTACTTGGATAAACTTGGAGGAACTTTTTTGTCATAATGTGTTCTTCATGAAGTAGAATTGATGATGGAACCTTTCAAGTTACATTGACAACAAAATGTAAACATGATTTCAGTGGTTGCTATGATAAACTGTAGCCTTGTGGTTTAAAAAAAAAACATCAAATGAAGATTAAGACAATGCAAACTTTATCTGTCACATGTTATCAGTTTGTTGTAAATATTTTGCAAGGCATACTGACATTGAAAAAGGAAAGATATGAGCATGGTTTTGGACCCGGTGCTGTAACTGAACAGAAACTGAACTGAGGCAAAACTGAAACTGAAGCCTATATTATTATTCTATCAACACATGACTATAGTAAATTTGCATAGACGATATTAAAAGAGTTTCAGATATCACTAATTACTGCAGGGATATTAATGTAGACCAGAAGTAAACTAACTTTATTATATTTGAGCAAAAATGCATTATTTCATATTGATTTTTTTTGTGTGACCACAAAGACTTTAACATTCTCACTGGTCGTCTCTTTTTATGAGTTGTAAACCTGGTTTTATTTTAATACATTGATTTATTGCACACCAGCAAAGAAAATGTATTTATTCAAAAGAAAGAAAGAAAGGAAGAAAGAAAGAAAGAAAAACAACACTTGTGTGTGTGCCCTCTATAAAATTATTATAAGAAAGTAGTATTATAAAGAAGTGAAGACAGGTTATATAAACACAGGCACTGTGTCTGGAACAGAGAACTGTGTTGTGCTTTCATTCCCCACAAACAAACCCACTGCACATTCACAAATGTATACCCACAGAGAGGATTGCATGAACACGCACACACCTGCGTCCCCCTTGTTGGCCACTCTCTGGAGTAATTCATCTTAAACTCCTCAAAGGTCTCAAAAGCAATCATAGCAGACAGTGGCGGAAAGCCGGACCGTCGTCTCTAAACGTGCGTGTGTCAGGGGCCAGAGCGGGAGCTCATCAATCTCCCTCAGCCAGCAGTGAAATGGGATATCGTCACATCACAGCAAAGTGCACATAAATCAACATGCTGTTACAACTAGTTTGGAGAGAAGCTACGTCTTCACTGAGACAGGACAGAATACAAGTCACGGAGCAGTGGACTCATACTAACTGTGGGTTTGCATGTGTGAGTGAAAAATGAGGGAGTCTAAAAAAAGAGGGTGACAGACTTTTCGTTAATGTCTTCTGTAAATTTAATATATGTGTCATATGCCCTGCGATGGGTAGGCAGCCTGAGGTCCCACAAGGTATGGGTGCCTATCCGAGGTCCGAGGGACACTGGGACACATCCTATTCGCCATGTCTTTTACCTCGGATGGATATGTGTGATATGTGTCAGAACTGTGTTGGTGTGTGTGATGGAGGCAGACTGAGAGGATTAGAGAGAGAGAGAGAGAGAGAGAGAGAGAGAGAGAGAGAGAGAGAGAGAGAAAGAGAGAGACTAGTCAGTTAGCGCTGTAGGTGTCAATTACAGTGGATAGACAGGGATAAAATAATAATGAAATACGTAAATGAGACTAAGCAAAAAAAAGTAAGAGAGACTGACTGACACCAGTCACTTGTGTTTTACGTGTCATGACTAGGCTCTTGGCTTATCTCTCCTCAGTTATGGAC
>CM074961.1:11871704-11882715 GCA_037577455.1 Pangasius macronema
GTCTCTTTGAAATGATGTGGCAATGTTGAGGAAAAGCACCCAGTTTTTTTTAACTGGACAGATGACAGGTGGAGTTGTTGCTATGAGTCACATGATTGCCTCACATGACCAAAAATACATTATTGTTTTTGAAAATCTCCGTTTGGATCTCAGTGTGGACGGAAGAGCAAAATGTAGAGAAAAATACACATATATTTTTACAAATTTATCTGGATTCATGTGGACGTAGCATGAAATGTGAGGTAAAATCAACACCTGTAAGCGCTGCACACTCATGTTTAAAGACGATTCAGAAGCACATCATGTTTTGTACTGGCAGTGGAGTGGCATAACCAGAAAATAATTTTGGATGGATGAGGAAATATACAAAATTTTTAAAAATCACGATTGTTTTTATTATCTATAAAATTAAATTGCTGAGTTTGACACACTCGTGCAATTCAGGTGGATGCTGGATGGCAGTAGGAGAGGTGATGACATGAATTTGTTATTTAGCTAAATCACTTAATGCACAATATACTGTCAAACAATCTTCCAATATTAATAACGTTGATGAAATTCATTTGACACTGAAAAAGATTAAAATAACATGTTGCTAAAGCAGAAAATTACAGCTCATATCATAAATCCTGACAATTACAATACAATGAATGGACATTGCAGCAAGTGCTTTGATTTGTTGTCCTTACAAATGAAATGTATTAAAGTTTAATATTTTATTGTGTCAGTGTTGTCTCATGTCAGTATCATCTTGTGAAGCTTGTATCGGGATATGTCTCGTAATGTGTCTTTAGTGTTTCATCTCATTCCTTGTACTGTACAAACAGCCTGTAGTCTAACGCCGCGTAACTTTCCTTCCACAGCTCACACACTTCTACCCTACAGCATGGCAGAGCAACAGGCCTCACCGAATTGCAATTAACCTTAGAGCAGAGTTTTTGGTTTAATTCCAGCTCTGGGTTGGATATCAGCACCATGTGAAGCAAAGCGCACATAAATCTGTCCGAGTCGGGTCTGAGAAGGGCGCAATATTTCACAGTATTGCACTAAGCAAGGTGGAGAAGAAAGAGAGAAAGACAGAGAACTGCAGAGCCAAAATCCCTTCTTTTTATCTTGCAAACGCCGTGTGAGACCCTGGATTAAAATCTTCCTGAATCTAAGAAGAATATTTGATTCACAAATATAAGGTCATTTTCTATAAATGACATGTAATCCTTAACACAATGTAGAACTGGACCTTAATCATTTTCATGTTGACTCAGTTTTGTACCTTTGGACTTGGTCACACAGGCCTGAATGTAAAACACACACTGCATCAGAATCAGCGAAGAATCCGACCACTGTGCAGAAGGACGGGTGTGTGTGTGTATGTGTATATTCTACTCATGTTCAACAGTAAATGTGTTATGCCAGGTGTTTAATTTATTCTTGTGATTAAGATTTAATGTGCAGGGATTTAAATCACACCTTGCCAGCAGTGTGGCATACAGCTGTGGTGTACAGACAAAGCATGCACATCCTCATAACACATCAGGATTAGCTGGAGCACTCTGACACCCCTAAATCCCACAAATCCCCCACATCTGCTCCTAAACTAGTAAAAGCCCATCTTACATGAGGTCATGACGCTCCACGGTTGTCTGCCATCTTACAATACTCAAAACCAGACTCCTCTCTACAAACAAAAAAACTAATTTAAAATAATTGTGAAAATCAGTCAAAATATCATTATATCTGAAGGTCTTTGGTGAAAATAAGTCTTTTATTTTTGGAAGTATGTTGTTAAAAGCTCTACCCATGGCAAAGTCTGAACCATCTGGAAGAGCAAACAGGTTTTGGGCTGAAATGTCCTAGAATCACCTGGTACAAACAGCCAGTGAGTATCAGGTGCGTTTCCTTGTATGCAGTCCCATTTTGCCACCAAACATGCTAATGGTGTGCATGACAAAAAAGTTTAATTTTTCATATGACCACTACACCCAATGCCAGCTGTAGTTCTAAAGATGCTTGATGGAGTTCAGGCACTGGATTTGCATTTTGAGATGCTCTCCTTCTTGCAATGCTTTTGTGGGGTTTACCAGTCCATTCTGAAACTTAACAAACATTAGAATCAACTGAACTGTACAATTGTAAAACTGTGATCTTTAGGCTCTGTTGCATTAAGGGACAGCGTGCTCATGGTTTCAATTCCTGGTAAATTTCCAACTGTTTCACACATGTGAAACTTTTTATTATGGCCTGAATAGTGCTTAATTGCGTTTTAACTAGTTAGGTATTTTTATATGCATTACCTGATTTGTGCAGTTCAACAACTATCTGTCTCTTTTATGTTAAAAGTTGTTTGGTTTTGAGTGAGGGATGGCAAAGGGATTTTAAACATGCATAACTTTACATTTATTCCCCAGTAAACCAGGACATGTTTAGTGTTGAGGATGCAGAAGATAGGGATAGGTGGAGAGTGATGATTGGCTGTGGAGACCCCTGAAGGGAAAAGCCGAAAGAAGAAGAAGAAGAAGAAACAAGGACATGTTTGAAAAAGTTCCTGAGAGCAGATGAAAAATAATATTTTATTAACAAAATATTAATAAAACGTTATTTTATTCAAATATATATATTTTATATATATTTATGTATACTATTCCTTAGGAATAACTGTAGTTTAATTGTATATACAGTATCTTTGAGAGGGAAATTTGATTTACTGCATTTATATATATTTTTTTGCTCTTTTTTATGAATGGTTCCATTAATTCTTAAGAGCACTTTAAGATGTTTCATCGCTTGTTAACAAAATGTTTAACAGCATCTACAAAACTACTTTAAAAACACAGCAGCGGATTAGTACACTACACAAAATGCAGTCTCAAGCAATCCCTCCACCTACTAAATACTATTTAGTTTTACATGAGATGGCACCTTAGCATGGAACAAAAAAAAAAAACAACAAAAAAAACCCACAATAAAATTCACATCCGGGCTTTTGCTAAAGTAGAGGCATGCAACTCAGCTTTTTTGAGATGTGTCTTTAGTGACACTGCTGACAAAGGCTTGTGCAGGTAATTACAGAAACAAATCACATTAGCTTCACATCTCGCCTTTCTGAGCCTGCAGCCATTGCCAGTCGAGCTGTGAACGCAGAGCAAAAGACGAGAAAGAAAGGAAGCAATAAACTCATGAATAACTCTTAGCATGGTGGCTTCCGCTGGAAAAACAAATTATTTTGCCTACAAATTATCTAACCGACTCCATGTCATGGCTCTGAACAAATGTTTGCTGTTTATTAAGATGAATGAAGATCAGCAAAGAGAAACATACAGTGAAAAGGCTAGCACAGCCGAAATCTGTAGACGATGGCTCAGTGTAATTAGATGCATTTTGCTGCATTTTGTTTGTGTGCTGATTCATTGCTGAATTTTGCTTGTGCATATGATTTCCTAAAAACTACATTATACCAAAGATTTTTTTTTTCAACTATTAATGGATTTTAGATTAGAGAAATTAGAATTATTTTCAAGTACCACAACTGTGAGCACACACTCCACAAATGCGGAAACTAATTTACAAGCAAACAATAACCAGCAAATAAAAGAGGGGATGGAAAAAAATGAATTAAAAGTGTTTTAGAGTTTTGCTAATGGATCCAAGAGTAACACCAACAGAGCCTCAACTAAAACAAGTGTAAGCTGAATTGTGACTTAGATCAGATGTAAAATTTAAGCATAGCTTTTTCTGCAGTAACTGCTTTAAAATTTAGCATTGCATTGGCATTGTATTAAAATTACTGAGGCTTGTTCAGTCATGGTTCCACTGGGCAAGGTTTTTCACATCCATTTTCCTTACATGTAGACTACACGGTTCTTAAAAATATGCAAATTTAAGGAATGTTAATTGTACATTTAATTTTCCATGGTGACTGTGTGTTTTCAGATTTGCGTTTTTAAATCTGGCTGTTGTAAAGATTTTTTTTTTCACCTGTTTCTGGTAGCATGAATTAGGTAACTAATGGGCACCCACTGTGGAATTTTGCTTAGTTCATTTTCCTCAGAAAATCTGAAATTAAACACCGTAATATATTTTGTTTACATTTCATCCCCAGTCTATAACTATGATTTATGGACATTAAGCTGTAAAAATAAAACTTTTGGATTTAAATCCCATTCACTTTACAGCATGTTACCCTCCTCCACTCACATTACAGCAGGTTAGCCCCGCCCATTCACTTTACAGCATGTTAGCCCCGCCCATTCACAGATGAACCTTGCCCAGTCCATAGCATAGTTATTGGAGTGCTATTCCTGCCTTTCAGGAAACAAATATGTTTCCACATATTTCACTATCCAGCGTCATCCAGAAGAGGATAGGTTTCTGAGTGTGGTACCTCTCAGGGGTTATTCATGTCATCTCAGGGAGTTTTTCCTTGCCATTGTCATCTCTGAGTTAAATCTACATCTGGATTTCTATGACAATGTCTATTATTAAACATTATTATTACTACATTATTGAATTTAATTAATACTTATTAAAGGGTCTACAACCAGTAAATTTTTAAACCAGTTAACCCTTTTATACACATTTGAATGTTTTTATTCAATAATAAAAGATTGATTTTTTACTGACATATATTCACCATATCTTTCATTTGAATGGAAACAGATGTAGTGGAATGGAAATGGAAACACACAGTGTTAATTGTTGTCATTTCTTAATGAGCAGGACCGGACATTGACTCTGTAAGTGTGTCCTTAGTATGTTCCTCTACTGATTTCAGTAAATAAGGGAGTCACTCATACTAGAGAAGAATGATATTCTCATATTTTTAATAACCGATGAAGTAAAAAATCAAGAGCTGGTGGATTGTGGTCTTCTACAGCTTTTGCCAGACAGAAAGTAGAAAGTCAACGACAAATTCAAGGACAGTGCTTACTGACATTAATGGACATGAAGTCACCACTGTTCAGCTGCCCTA
The DNA here is from genome assembly GCA_037577455.1 of Pangasius macronema. Taxonomy (NCBI): domain Eukaryota; kingdom Metazoa; phylum Chordata; class Actinopteri; order Siluriformes; family Pangasiidae; genus Pangasius; species Pangasius macronema. Next base: position 11,876,671 of record CM074961.1, read on the forward strand.
CCCTTCTTTATGTTCGGTTGACATACAGGAACTTTAGATTTGGTCGATTCATTGCTCATAACAGTGCACAGTCTCTCTCTCTCTCTCTCTCTCTCTCTCTCTCTCTCTCTCTCTCTCTCTCAGGAATGAGGAGCTGGAGGAACACTGGGTTATTGGTGCACTCTGACAGAAGTGACAAAATGGTGGAAGAGAGAACAAGGTGGGAGGATTTCACGTCAGAACTGAGATTTAAATGAGCTGGCCAATAGACACACACACACACACACACACACACACACACACACACACACACACACACACATGAGGCCAACCTGACAAGCAACACATCCTCACATATCCACAAAATTAATCGATTTTGACAAAGATTTTTGCAAACTTGATAATTGAGTGGAAAAAATTTGAGTGGACAAATGGCAGCAACTCCCATTTTATTATGTATACACTGCAAATCACATTTTAGCAAGTGAAAATATTTTATATCTTATAATAGTAGATATTAGATAAATGTAGTCAGATTTATGTAATATTTCCTATTATAAGAAGATAACTTTTCTTATTTTTAGCAACAAAAAACAAAATTACCTGCTAATAGAATAAAAAAATTTAAAACTTAAACTGAGTAAAAATGTCTTGACATAGGTTTAAAAATCTTATATTTAGTGTGTAATAGGAGTTATTAGATAAATATGACTATATTCAAGATATTTTCACCTGGTAAGATGTTTCTGCAGTGTAACTTCTGCGGCTTTCATTTGACTACCAAAGAAATAATTTTGGGATTTCAGAAAAAAGTTAGGTCATGTTATTCTGTGTACAAATTAAAATGAAAAATATATTTACTGTATGTCCAAAACTCCTTTTAAGGTAAAAAAAAAATATATTGATGTTAACAAATTAAAGGGAAAAAAAACAACATATAGTGTCAGTCTACGCTGTACGCTGTGTGTTCAGGTGGGATGATGTGATCTGATGACTGGGAAGGCCATAGCATATGATTTACATCATTGTCATAATCATCAAACCATTCAGTCAGCCCTTGTGCACTGTGGATGGGGGCGGAGTCATCCTGGAACAAACCACTTCCATCAGGATTGAATAATGTTGTACTGATTTGCAGTGATTCTTCCCTCTATGGGGTCAAGTGGAGCCAAAAACCATGAGAGCAAAAAGGCACCCACAGAGCCACAGTTTACTTTAATTTGTCTCCTTTTTAAAAAAATTTTTTTTTATTAAAACTACCCTGTTTAATGCTTACAAAGTGTCATATCTTTAGCCTCCAACTTTTTTATCTTTTGAGACCATACTGACAGAAGATCCAAAAATGTCAAGAGACAGTGCATCAGCTTGCTTCAACAGGAGGAAATAAAAAAATGCTCCAAAGTTTGGAATGAAGGTAAATAAGGCCCTGGCTTGTCTGTGCACATAGACAGACTCACTAGAGCACAGGAGTCAAGCTCAAGAGACTGAAATCAAACGTTATGCTACTAAAGAAAGAAGAATTGCTCGAAGAATAACCAGAGTGCACAGAGGTTGCACACAGACCAGTGTCTCTAAGAAGCAAGGCAAGGTCAGCATGTAGTTAATATTAAAGCATGCTGTCGGGGGGAAACAGAAACTAAAATTTGTTTCCGTGTGTCCAGCCCCAGTGGACAGTCAAGGATTCTCATCTCATCTCCAGCCCTTGGTACCAGCTAACCTGCACACATTAAAGTTTTTTTTCTTTCTTGTATTTTGACCCTTCCAAACATACATGATTCTGGTTCACGTTTCATGAGTTGGGTTAGCTGGTAATTGGATCGGGTGTGTTGGGAGCAGTATAATCTTGAAGCTATGCAGGGCAGACAGCTGGGATTATCTGCTGACTATCTGCTCAGTGCTTGCAGTGAACAGACTGCAAAGCCTCTTACTTACAAACACTGGAAGAACATAGTTAGAGGTTTTGTACAACCTTATAAAATCACAGTGCAAAGAGAAGGAGTGTGTGAAGAATATAGAGCATGAAAATGGAAGAGGAATACATTTCAGGCAAAACTGCGATGGTTTTCTTTTCATGGATCAAGAAAGTAGAAAAGATAGTGATTAAAGGATCAGAGAAAATTAGCCAGAGATGATAAGTAATTAACAGTGGGCCCCGAAGGTCATAGTTTTAACTGACATGCACCATTTAGTCTGAGAGAGAGAGAGAGAGAGAGAGAGAGAGAGAGAGAGAAAGAGAGAGAGAGAGAGAGAAAGAGCACGCGAAAGAGAATTTCTCATTTCCTCTCTGATGAAAGAACAGGATAATGAACAGAGCATACAAGCCAAACCAATTCATATTTTTTTTTCAAAAAAAAAAAAAAAAAAATCCTGCACTCATGCACATACACACCCTCGCTATCCTTGTAAGGACCTTCCGCTGACATGATAAACATAAACCATAAACATAACCTTCACCTCAATAACCAAAAGGAAATATAATAAAACTAAAAAATAATAAAAATAAGTAAACATTTGTCTAGCTCCACCAAGATATAAAACACACACACACACACACACACACACACACACACACACACACACACAATAAAGCTCTAAGGGGTGGTTTATATTTGATGCATGACTTGCATCTGTCATGCATGTGCAAAAGCAGTTTTTTGTTCACACACTTGCCAGCGTACATTATATACATCTATAGTGTATTAAGATCTACGTCCACTGGACAAAACATTCTGTCATCTGGATTCCAAGTCAATCTGTAAAATATTCATGGACAGCAATGTTAAACACACTCTTAAAGTTAAAACGTCTCGAATCTAAATCCCTGACCTTACATTCAAAGTATTTACGAATCTGAAGGATCCAGAAGATTGATATGCAAGACCTTTGAAGGCTACATGATATTTTTATTAAATTCAAACACTAATAATAGTAATAGGGAAACTGGTTAGTGTTAGTATTCAGTAGCTGCCTAGGATACTACATAAGTATACAATTTGAGACACAGCACCAGTTTGTTTAATCATTTGCAGTCTCTCTGTCACAGAGTGCCCAATATTTATACAGAAGTGTAGCCTTATTTTCTGAAGATGTGCAAAAGCAATGCTCCGAATGGCCACAGGATATGTGTGGCAGCCATCTTGCATAGTTGTGTGCATAGTTAAAAGCAAGTATAACCCAGCTTTAAGAAGCACTTCAAGGACAGACACTCACACAGGCACAAGGTGTGTGTGTGTGTGTGTGTGTGTGTGTGTGTGTGTTTTGGGAGGTGGAGGTATGGGGGTCAGACAACAAACCACTCGGGGAAGGTGTGTGGTGTACAGAGGTGCTGACTTAGCCTAATGTAACCAGGCACATGGAGAGACCGCTAACCTCTCTGAGACAGCGATGAAAATAAAGCATGGAACACCTTTATTCCCATCTGCTTGCTTTTCTCTATCAAGCTTTCTGTCTTGTCTGTCTATCTCTTGATGTCTCTAACTGCCAGGAACACAGAGCAGCTCATCACACACACTGCTTGTCTCATCACAGAACCATGTTGACCTGCTGCTTTCTCTCTGTAGGCTGCAGACATGGACAGAGGAACAAATTACACACCTTAACCACAAGTCTCTCTATCGCAGTCTTTGTCCCTGTCTGATACACACTTCAATTGCTCTGCTTAACACATAACTTATGGCACTCTCCTGCAGCCCTATCATCACACTGTATATACACACAATGTGTGAGTGCCAAAGAGAAGAAAGAAATGAGACAGAGCCAACAAAAAGGTTTTTCAGGTCATATATGCTTTTTTGCTCCTTTCAGTTATGCATTCATAAATTCCAGACATTGATTTTAGGCTACACAACCGAATTGAATGTCTGGCATGTCTGACAGACATCTCATCGTGAATGGCAACTCAACATCTAAAGCTGAGTCTCTGAAAGACCAGACTGTTATATGTCTCTGTAAATGCATACTCACACCCTAATCTCCATATTTCCTTTGAGAGCTCCAGGATCTCGCCATCTGAAAAACTTGATGCTGTTGTTCTCCACACATCTTACAAACTTTATCCTAGTCAGGGTCATGGTGGATCACTGGAATACACTCCAAATAGGATGCCAGTCTTTCATTTGGCATCACATGTGCATACTCATTTACACATAGGTTTGGAGGAGGATCAAGTATGTGTTTGGGAGTTTGGGAGTTGGATTACCAAGTGGAAATTCGCCAACATGATGAGAACATCTAAAACTCATTACAGACAGTAACCCAGGCTCAAGATTGAACGACGGACACTGGAGCTGTGAGGCACCAATGCTACCTGCTGAACCACGGTGCCACACAGGTGTGGGTTTCTCCTGTACAATCAAAGAAGATTTGTCAGTTTATTTCTCCAGTGAGGCTGCTGAGATTCCTGTTCATTGTCTCATTATCTGAAGACTTCAGGTCCTTTTAAATGGTCCAAAATTCCACAGCCCAATGTCTGTTTAATCTCCAGAAGTACTCTGCTGCATTCCCTCTACCGACTTGTCACAGATTTGATCTAAAACCCTGATGCTTGCCTACAAACCCCCCACTTGAAGGCAATGGTCAAATCCAGCTTTGTACATCAAGCTTTTCAAGCAAACGTACAGCTCGGGTTGATCTGCTACCCACCAAGACACAAGGAAGACAAGAATCTAGATTCTTCTGTCAACTGGCACACAGATAGTGGAATGAATCTTCCTGACCTATCCACACAGCTTCAAATAAAGACAGACAATATATGTATTATTATCTGTCCTGTTCAGGGTTGCTGAAGATCCAGAGCCATCCTGGCAAGACTAGGTGTGAAGTAGGCATACGCCACGAATGCAAGGCACCACACACACACACACACACACACACACACACACACACACACACACTCATTAACACCTGGGGCAATTTAGAGTTGCCTATCAACCTATCGCCATGTTTTTGGGAGGTGGGAAGAAACCCACATGGACACAGGGAGAACATGTGAAACTCTACACAGATAGTAGCCTGAGCTCGGGATCGAGGGGAAGCATGGAGCAGGAGTGGGACGGCAACTCTGCATGCAGCACATTGAGCTGGAATAATATAATTTTAAAGATACTTTGGAAAAACTGTGATTGGTTTGGCCTGAAATGAACTCTGCCCTCATCTGGAACAGAGCTAATCAGTTTAATTACATTGCTTCCCACAAGGCATCCATATTTTCCGCAGATGGCTCTAAAACTTACCGCCTGCTCTTCAAAATGAACCAAAAATCATTTTCAATGTAAATTGACATCCCCCAATAAGATAACGTCTAATATGATGTATATGACTGGCTGCACATCAGTTTATGGCAAATATACTAACCAGTTGGAATGGTTTGACACAATTGTAATGTTTACAATTTAAATTGCAGATTACTGAGTATATAAAAAGAGTGTACTGTATTATAGTCTAAGAGAATGTCAGAGAGACATATCAGTAATATATGGTGGTGGTCTTTCATAACTGTTGAAGCAACTTTTCCTTTCAGAGTCTGACTTCCCCAAATTCTCCCTCTAGCTGCCTGCATGATGTTCTGCCAAACAGCCCCCACAGCTGTCAATCACAGGCTGTGCTTCAATCACTCGCCCTCCTCTCACCGTTACAGGCAGACCAGCAGATACACTAGACAATGCTGAAAGTCTGCATTCATAAGTAAACGGGATGTCAAGGTTTAAGGAACATGTCGTTCCCCTCCATAAGGTGCCTCTGCACAGCTCTCCATCCACAGAGGAAGTTTCTCCTTATGGAACAGACTGCTCGGTTGTCACTGTGAGTTTGGGAGAGGAATATGTACTGTAAACAGTGTACTGTAAATGTTTGCCTGAATTAATTCTCTATCAACCCAAACCATGACATTTGGAGCTATAGGAAAACAGACACAGTGGCAAAAACAGCCATATGCAAAGTGAGCTCAGAACAGTGAGAAGCGTCTCTAACACATCTGGTTCTTAACGATGAGACAAAGACCCTTAACTTTGCTGTTAGTCATACTTGCTGAGCAATACATTATATAAGGTGTAATATTTTTCACTATAT
>CM074961.1:11891073-11902837 GCA_037577455.1 Pangasius macronema
AGAAGAATGGGCAAAAATTTCACTCTCTAGATGTGCAAAGCTGGTAGAGACATACCCCAAAAGACTTGCAGCTGTAACTGCAGCAAAAGGTGGTTCTACAAAGTATTGACTCAGGCTGAATATAACTTTTCAGATATTTATTTGTAAAAAAAATTTGGACACCATTTATCGGTTTCCACTTCGCAATTATGTGCCACTTTGTGTTGGTCTATCATATAAAATACATTTTTGTTTGTGATTGTAACGTGACAAAATGTGGAAAAGTTCAGTGAGTGAGTTTGTTTGTTGGGAAACATGAACTTAGCAATATTAATTTCTAATCATGAAGAGAGTAGTCATGTAAACCATGTAAAAATAATTCACTTGAATGAATTTGCTGTTGCTGATGCTGTTGTTCTCCAAGAGCTGTCTGTAGTCTTGGCATGGTTAATCAGCATTCTCAGCAAATTCCAAGAAAGCAACATGATTATTTTATCGTCAGTTTAATTTGTATTCACTTACTCACAGTAATGCTCTCTTGTTGAGATGTTACCCTGCCATCTTAGAATCTTTCACACTCACTGCTCTAACTAGCTAAAAGGACACAATTGTAAACAATTCAGTATGGGAACAGCGATGTCCTGATAATAAATTGCAGAATGTAGTCTACTGCAATCATCAGCAGTGATGACTGTTTCCCAACAGTCCCCAGATCAGTTAAGGAGGTCACTTTAGTTGAATTAATTCATTATGTTCAGGTTACACAAGACGCAACTCTACCAGACTTTAATTTTTTGTTCATGCAGGGCATGTATTGAAAGCTAACATCTGACATAACTATGACATATGTATATGATATAAATATGAGTATATATAAGGTTAACTGGGAGCTTGCAAAATGCAAACTACTCATAACATTGCTAGCCAAATCAGTTTGCAGTAAAGTTGGCTGATGGTATTTTTAATGTATACTGTATCCTTTTTCAGTAATTAGTGATGAGAAGCAAGAAAGGAAAGCAGGATGAGCACTCTCAAAGAAAATAATTTTCAGAATAGTATAACAGAGATTAGAAAAGGTATTGTGTGATATAATATGAAGTAGGTCACATTTCTGAATAATGGATCTCACTAAAAATTTTGATCCTGGTTATGGCCCTGTTCACAAGGTAGGGTTGGATCAGAAAAAACTTCCCTATTCCTCTATGTTCTATAGGGTGCTCTTTACCCTACCTAGCTCATTACATGCTCAGTACAACAGAAATTGTAACAGATTTAGCAGGGTAACTCCACAAAAGCTCCACATGCAGGGCATTAAGCATCTTTTGTACAGTTTTCTGGCCACAAGCTTCAGAATCTTGAGGGTTGCAATCTGATTTCCTCTCTGCACCTTTGTGTATACGTACTACAGTGTAGCTGTTTTCAGCAGAACAACATTTTTAACACTGTAACACAATGGGCTTTTTGGAGCAAGATAGTATAGAGCAAAATAGTAACTAGATTGTAAAAAGTTGACCGGGAGGTTTAAAAGTTATTAAAGAATTTATTTTGAAGCAGTTACTTGTACCAGGCTACAGTGAGAGGTCTGTGAGTCAAATTGCCTCATTCTGTAAAAGTAGATGATTCTTGGATAAACCGACGAAACGTGCCATGCTAGATAGTAAAGGTCTGGTTTGTGCGAGTAGTCAGAAAGTAAACAGTTAAAACGTACACTGAGAAAATTAATTTTGGGCATCACTATGCAACAAGATGGTGACACAGTGTGAATGTGTGTGTGTGTGTGTGTGTGCGTGGTGCCTTGGAACAGACTGGCATCCCATCCCGATCGCATTCCTGCCTCGTAACCAGTGTTCCTGGGTTGGCTCGGGATCAGGATCCACCATTTTACTCAGTAAAGGGGTTACTGACAGTAAACCACAAACCACCGCAAAGCACTTTGGATTATTTACTTACTGTAGAACTCTACATTCTTTCTTAAAGCCCATTGGGGTCATTTTGTCAGCACACTCATGCTTCAGAAAGTTTGTGAAGCTATGCTGCATGAAACGTCCTCATGTGTTTCCATGGAGCAGATGAATAAGAATGAGGCACGTGGTTCACAGATCACAGCGCCCTTGGAGAGAAAACGTATATGTGTGCATATGTGTGTTTAAAGGGTCTTGTTGTTTCTTTTGTCCTCTTATCCATCAGCTTTCACTCGACAGCTCTGAACTCTAATGAAGCCACAGGAGCAGAGAACTTAAAGCCACCCCCTCACATACGGTACACAGTAAGCACATACACACACAGGCACCAACACAAACTATTCCACGGTTCAAGGCAGCCACAAGCTCATACATCACCATAATAAAAACAAGGGGGATGTGGTTCCATTCTTCACTGAGTAAGCCTGGCTAGATCTCCTTCACAGAAATAAAAGCCTTTGGTTTGGGCGCTTTCTCAAGCCTGAGCCCACAGAAAGGCCCCAGTTAAGGGTGCATTTGTGGGTAACATGAGCTGACTCACCAGCCTATCATTGCAAGCCCACACACACACACACACACACACACACACACACACACACACACACACACACACACACACACACACGCACACCCTGTTCTGTCATCCCACCCTCTCACTCTCACCCAACTGTGGTTAAACATCATGCAGAGAAAAGCATCCTTTGCATCCAAGTTAAGCATACCATGTCTAACCATACACAAAAATAAGAAACACACACTGCTCTTTGAGAAAGTTTGCTTATTTTGTTAGTGCTTGTGCTTGCACTGGATTGCTGTTTAAAGTAGAAGCATCTCCCAACTTCAGGAGGCCATTACGCGTAACTGACTCATTCATCCTGGCTCCATTAAGTAAGTATTAACTGTGATAGACAGAGCACATACATGAAAATGTGCTTTATACTGAAAAATAAACCAGGTCTTGTAATTGATTGTATAAAAGCCTGGATCAACAATGTCATGCATGCTGACTGCATCTCGAAACATTCATTTCTTCCTGTATTTCTGTCTTCCCTCTACCCGAATGAGATGTGAGTGAAACGCACAAGCACTGCATTATAGCCTCGATATCAATGACTCCCTGAAACAGAGACAGGAAAAAGAAAAAAATCATGTGGGTTTTAATTACAAGCGCCAAATATTCTCATACGCTGTGCATCTCTATTTCTGTCTAGTGAGCAAAAGTGAGAGAGGGGTAAGGTAAGAGTATTATTAATTTGCATGCATGAAACTTTCTGTTTATACACCTTCGTCACATTAGCATAGGAGCAGCACCATGCACAGGCATGAGCAGCTGATTAGAAGGTACCTCCCCTCCGTCTTTCTTCCTTCATCAAAGGAATTAAATGCTAATTGTCTCCTCCAACATGACAACTTCATTAACATGCGTCACATCAACCTCTCTCTCTATTTTTTTTTTTTTTTTACCTCCCTCCAATTTTTCTCCTTTAGTCAAGAGACGTTTCTAACTAGAAGGCTGAATGAATCTCTTATTCATATATACTGGCAAATTCATAAAGGCTCATGTGGTTAAGGCTGTGCATGCCGGGTCAGCGACACACACTGTCCTGTCATCTGGCACAGCAAGACAATCCATCCATACTACACAAAGGCAGTCTTCATATCACAGTACAACAGGAAATGGGCAAGTCTAGCCGTGGAGGGAACAAGAACAGCATTGCTCTATTACACTCATTTGAACTCTATGATTTTATAATTTTATGACTTGGTGGTGAGTAAAATACATTTGGTGTGGAGCAGTCAAAACACTAAAACATGCAGTGGTACAGGCCATAAAGTCTGGACTGCATATTTTCTGCACTGGAAACTGAAGAAAAAATAAACGTTTTCCTGACACATACTATAGATTATAGGCATTTGTTCAGAATGCTGTAGTCGGCACCCAGGTTTGATTCTGGGCTCATTTAGAAAAGAATCTCACAGGTTTCTGGTTTTCCTGCAAAACTGGGCTACTTTCAGCTTGCTGCTTTGTGTTGATTTTGTTCTTTGTTTTTCCTTTTTTCCATGAGTTTGGTATTAGATGTTTGCATGCATTAGATCAGAGATTCTCAAACTTTTTGCAGCTGGGGACAAGTGTGTACAATATGTGTTGAATATATAATATAATTGAATGTGTACAATAATATTTTGGCTATTTATTGTGAAGCCATGGATGATGCTCACGATTTTTATTCCTGAAATTTCCACCAGCAGAACACATTGGGTCCAAGTTGACATTATTTTTAGGCCTACATGTTTTTGAATTATTAAGGTATGGATTAAAGTCAGTCAATTCAAGTGAGCAGTCGAATAAGCTGAGCGTCCTCAGACCCTGCTTTGAGAACCACTGCACTGTATTAACTATATCAATGTTTTGCATTGATGACGTTTTACTCAGGCCTTTCTAAATGCAAACAGTAAATGTGTAGTCTATTGAAAATGCAGTGAATTAATAGGACAAATCATGTATCAGTAGAAAAAAGGAATTTTCACGCATAAGGGATTTTCACAAGTTTTCACAGAATTGTGCAAAAAAAAAAAAAAAAGCATCCAGTAAGCGGCGGCTTTATGGGTGGAAACACATTGTTGATAAGAGACGTCAAAGTTGATTGGCCAAACGGGTTATAGCAACTCAAATACCCAGTCTTTACAACCATAGTGAGCAGAAAAGCATCACAAAATGCACATGGTGAACCTTGAGGAGCATGGGCTACAACAGCAAAAGACCCCATCGAGTTTCACTCTTGTCAGCTATGAACAGGAATCAGTGGCTACTGTGGACAGAGGTCACTGAAACTGGACAGCTGAAGATTGGCAAAACATCACCTCATCTTTTTCCAATCTTCAACTGTCCACTTACACTATATTTGGCAATGGTACTGACTGGCCATTGGGCTGGTTTGGTCATGCAGACCTAGCAAACTGGCAACCCACTTTCACACATGGTGCAGTTGCACCTGATTTCACTTAAAGTAAACCCCAGATCACCATTCTCAAGACAACACCTATGTTCATAAACAGCTTTCACGCTTGACCAAACATAACAAACTTGGCCAGACACAACTTCAGGTTCAGGGGGGAAAAAAGTTTTAAAAGCACCCTAAATAAAATAAGCTAGGCTAGTGACTTCTACTTCACTAGACTAGGAAAAGCTAGAGTAGTTTATCAGTCTGGTATTCTCATGCACAAAGCACATTTATCCAGGTCTACACGCACATACACACACACACACACACACACACACACACACACACACACACACACACACACACACACACACACACACAGAGACACAGCTGAGTCCTGAAGAACACAACAGCTGTCTCATTCTCTAGTTCACTGCTCAGCTCCAGCACAGGGACTCTTTAATAGAGAGACTGGGGAGTCAGGGAAAGAGGTCACACCAATAAGACTGCACAACCGATAAGCTTTATCTCTGCCAAACACTCATTATTGCCTCAATCCTGCAGCACAGACCTGGCAGCAAGGCACACCACACCCAACACTCACACACACACACACATACACACACACACACACATTCTGAAACAGACACAGACTGTCACAATTTACTGGCTGAATGTAGAGGTCACAATGCAGTGCCCTTGGCCTGCTAAGTGATGCCTGTGTTCACACCCACAAATCCAGACATTCACACTCGGGGGTCATGAAATATAGACTCCTTCTTTGATGTTTTCCTCTGATCTACTGATCTAAGTAACAGAAAAATAATGGTTACACAGCTGAAAATAGCAGGTTTGAATTCTGAGGGAAAAGTGTTGTACTTTTAATATCAGTCACTAATGTAAGACATGAAATGAAATCCTGCTGAAATTTCCTAAACATTTGTCCAAATGACCCTTGACACTTGATAAAGAAAAGGGGCTCCGAATAAATGCATGCATATTATTTGTCTTTTCTTGTGGTTATGTGAATGTGTCCGCGTGTGTTCTTTATTCCAAAGTTCTATGGCAATCAATGCTGATGAATAGGAAGGGAAGCGTGCACTCTCCCTGTCTTGGCAGAATATAACACTCCCATTATCTTCCTCAACGTATTCACTATATCACCGAGACAGAGCTGATGGAGGATACACTCCACTGCACTGCCCTCAACTCCCTCCAGAGTCTCAGCAACAGAGAGAGAGAGAGAAAGAGAAAGGGAGAACGAGAGAGAGAACCAGCGGTGTGTGAGTAAAAAGGCTAAGGGACTGCAGAGAATTGAGGATGGCATGTACGAAAAAGTCTGTACTGTACGTCTGAGAAAACAAACAGTGATGCAATAAGCACACAACTCACAATCGAAGATTCCTTCACTGGCGTTAATAAAGTATTGGAACAGATCACCACATCGTCATTTCTTTTTTACTCACCTAGAAGAGAAACAGAGAGAGAAAGAGGGTTAGACATATATTACTCCTATTCACTACTCACTTACAGTGAGTTTACAAACACTGCTGAAAGATCCCAGACAGATTCCAACATCTATTCTCTTATGTCTTATAGATACAAAACAACTGATAGGCAGCTTTATCATACCCAAATATTATAATTGGACAATGCATGGATTCTGTCACTCAAAAAAAAAAAAAAATCATTGAATTTGCTGCACACTTCAGCAGTGGAAAATAATTACAGATATGAGGCAAATGTGAAGAATAATTTGTCGTTCATTGTAATTTTTAATCCTCTCAGAAAACAGGAATTTAAAACAACTTTTGTGGAACAAGCCCCTCTAGTGAAGAGCTTTTTCATCAGCAAGTGTTTGTGCTGTTGGCAGAAATCTGCTTCTCTCTTTTTAATAACATTTCATAGTATATTATGGAAGCAAACTGGAAGCGTAGAAATAAGTATGGGATTGCTTACACTGCAGTTGGTTTTTTTAAAAGTTATTATTATTATTATTATTATTCTCGTCAGGACTAGTTTAGGAGGCTCCAATCAAACGCATTCATGTTCAAGTGGACTACAGACCACTTCAATCCGGCTGATATGAAAACAGAATATATTTGAGATGTGAGCCGTGGGATTGTGACATCCCAATCTGCAACGAGCTGTTTCTTATTACTGGTAAACTCTATTTTTACACTCTGATAAATGGACTGATTGATGAAGAATTCAACTGGTATGGCACAGAGAAGGGACTGATCCAGTACGAGGAAAAACACTGGGTGCAAAATTGAGTAGATTCATAGCAATTTTCTGTGACTGAAAATTGACACACTTACTCTGGAGTGAAATCAACCCCCTTCACACACCAATCAAAGCTTAATTTTTCAAGCCCATCAATTAGAAATGAGGCTATGTGGTCACATGACATGTGGCCTCAGTGGTCATTACAGATGGAGTGGTTTGTTAACAGCAGTGTGTCGTTTGCAAAATTATTTACAGATACAAAATGGGATGGTGTAAGTATTCACTCCCACTGCTGTAGATTAGTTCTGGTGCAACCAGTTCAAGAGTCAAGATTTTTATTTGTCACATACACAGTAATATACAGTACAACTTGCAGTGAAATGAAAACCTTGCCTACTCCTCCTTAGACTGTGCATTTCAATAGCTAAATTACAAGTAAGAAATAATCAGAAATAAATATTTGTACAGTAATGTACAAAGTATGCATAGTTGAATGGAGTGATCTCAATATAAATACACCTGTTACTTGAAGGCTCCAGAGTTTGTTAGAGAACATATCTAAACAAATAGCATTATGCAAGGAGCTATTAAATCAAGTCTGGGAAAAAATCCTGGAAAAGTATCAATCAGGGTTTGGTTATTAAATAATGGACAGAACAGCCATGACTCTGTGTAAAGGATGCTATCCACCAAAAGTCTAAAAAGGGTAAGAAGGGCAACCAAAAGAACAAGAGTAAATCTGAAGGAGCTGGAGAGATCCACTCCTCAGATAGAAGAAGCTGTTTACAGGATAACCACAGCCTGGACACTACACAAAGCTGGATTTTATGAGAGAGTGAGAAAAAAACCCATAAAATCCTACTTTGAGTCTGCTAAAACGCCTGTGGAAAATTGAATTTTTTTTTTGCCTTGGCAAAAAATACTACATTTAGAAACCCAGCAATGTCTACTTTTTCATTCAGCCACAAGATCATTAGTGAGGTCAGGCCCTGATGTTGGGCCTGGCATGCAGTCAGCATTCTGATTCATCCCAAAGGAGTTCAGTGGGGTTGAGGTCAAGGCTCTGTGCTGGTCACTCCAGTTCTTCCACTTCAACTCTGGCAAGCCATTTCTTCATGGACCGAGCTTTGTGCACAGGGGCATAGTCATGCTGGTAACATGTTTGGTCCAATTCCAGTGAAGGGAAATGTTAATGTTATAACGTTAATGTATAAAGACTACTGATACAATTGTGTGCTTCCAACTTTGTGGCAACAGTTTGGGAAAGAACCAAATATGGGTGTGACGGCCAGGTGTCTACAAACTTTTGCCCTCATAGTGTATCCAGATCTAGATGCAGATAGATGCAGTAATGCAGATAGAAACATACCCCCAAAACACTGCAGCTATAATTGCAGCCAATGGTGGATCTACCAAGTATTGAATCAATATTTATGCAAAGCACTGTGTTTAAACATCTCATTCTGGTGTGTTGTCAGTAATGAAAATATGTTCTCCAGGTCACATTCACTCAAGCCTTTAGTTTTGATTTTATAGTAGCAGAATTGGTTAAAGGTTCCAGTTAAATTAACCCCTGCTTTAGCTATGCAATATCTGCCCAGGTAACCATGCCTGCCTCCCACAGTGGCACCAGCAGTGAAGCATCCCCACCTGCTAGCTTCTACTCATTAACAAACAAGCCTTCAGCATGCTCATTCTCCCTACTCACCCAAACCTGTCATGTCGTTTGCCTACCTGAATGAAGGCCTCTTTACACCTCCAACAAGGATGCTTTGCACACCTGACACTTGATTCGACGAGGAAAGACAGACACCCTCCAGGGTGCCCAGTAAGAAAGAAACAGCACAGTGAACACATAAAGAGGTCCTCAACCCCCTGCTGAGCATACATGCTCCAGCCTTCCATAACTTTCTTCAGACAAGGACAAAGAGGTTATCAGTTCCAACAGGAATTTCTCTTTTAATATTAGCGGGATTAGTACTTTGGGTTCAGTATTTGCTGTGTGGATTGTAGAGGTCACAACACAATGGCTGACCTTATTTTCTGATCAAACAGACATTCTGACATGAACAACATTTTTATTATTTAAAAGTGACACTTGAAATTTGACTCAAATAAACCAGTAGAAAGGTTAGTTATAAACACATTATAAACAATGTGTAGGATAAACCTATGCCTCCAGAAAATAGCCAGTCTTCCCATCTTTGGTGTAATTTATTGCATCCTGAGATTGGCACGGAGTCATTCGGATGCCCCAGGCAGCCACATCATTTCCATAAATCTCCTCGTGCGCTGGAGAGGGCAAATTACCAGGCAGTCAGAGTGTGTGATGCCAACCCCTGTCAGGCGGCTCTTTGTGTACACACAGCCATCAGCGCATTAGCTAAGCATTTATTCAGATGTGTCAATACGAGAGGCAGGCAACAGATTGATGACCGGAGCTGGAGCTCGCTCGATTAGATGCTGTACACAATTAACACTTGTCTCACTGAGACCGTTCTCATAATATGTTTGTCCAGGTCGACAAAGTCATGAGGTCCAGACCAAGCAATGACATTAATGTACTTCTGAGAAATGGACAGACATCTCTGGTAATGGGTGCTAGGCTGTGTGTGTGTATATGTGTGTGTGTGTGTATGAGAGAGATAGAGAGAGAGGGGTGGGTGGGGGACTTGGCTAAAGTGTCTTGGTGGTACTGTAAGCCAACTATTTTTCTCAATGCAACGACTGAGAGGCCGAAGTCATTAGGCTGCCATGCTGCTGATCGCAGCAAATGACCCTTAGCTTCACTTTACTTTTTACTTCAGCCCAAGGTCCATTAGTCCAGCATTCTGCACCTCCATTACCCCACCCCTGTCTATCTCTCTCTATATACACCACACTCAGCCACAGCAACCCAGCAATCCCGCCAAGTGCCATTACGCTATAATATGGGTGATTCCACGATTCTGGTGCCATTTAGCTCTTGTAACTTTTAAAAACGTAATTAAAAAAACATTTTTCAACATTGAAAAATAAAACATTTAAAAAGGTGTTAACCCCTGTCAGGCAACAATTTCCTCTCTCTCTGTTTTGGTTTCTTTGCTGACAACAGCTGCATTTTTCTCTTAAATGAGTATCTGGGTTGAAAGAAACAGGATTGGGTTTTTTCTTATAGAATTAGACAATCTATAAAATATGTTTAAATGCCATGAGGACATTAAGGATATTCTAATGATTATAATCGCTATATTTTTTAAATGAATCATTTTCTTTCAGTCAATCAACTATTTGGGCGATAAGGGTTGTGAGCTCGTCATTCATTATCACAGTGTCATTGAAAATAATGCAAAAAAAAGAATAAGAGAATTTACTTTTCTTCTTACCATGAGCTTCAGAAAATTTAGATGATCCAGCTTCCTGCTGACTATGTAACTTGTGCAATATTCCAAATATTTCATAGGAGTGTATGTGTTCAGGTAACTATCTGTAAACTATCACAGAAAACGTTCAAACATGAGAGTCACACATTAATGGAAAAATAGTCATGTTTTTTGAAGTGATTTAATCAACACCTTTACCTGGTAAAGTGTACTTACAGTGAGCTTGGATAGGCTGTAGATTTTGTATGATTTATTAATGTTTTAAGTTGTTTTTTTTTTTTTTAAATAGGCATATAGGTTATTGCAAAGGACTTTACCTAAGTTTAAATGTCTTTTACTTTTCCTTTAGATACATACAGTGTTTTTAAATGTAGTATTGTTGGGACACAAATGGCACCATAATTGTTGAAACACCCATATAATATTTTATTTGTAATATAAATATTACAATAAATGATGGTGCAGTCCCCGTTACCTCCTACTGTAGGATCCTATTGGCTGATTTAGTTATATCTGTGTTTTCTGCTTTTGTGTTTTTTAGGATAAGAAATGTTATTTGCATGTAATGATGATGGCTAAAATATGGAGGATAGAATTTGTCAACTATTTCAGCATTCTTTAATACTGATTGTTAGACCAACTCCATTTGCATTACAGTGACATCAGAAACCGCATATCTGGTGCATTTGCATTTTAGAAGCTACGACAGAAGATAATAGTGAATTCTGTATAAGGGAAAATTAAAAATATATCCTACTAAGGTTTTTTTTTATATACTTAAATGACAAGACAGCTCTACAGGCAATACTTGTGAAACTGAAAGATTAGATGGAAGGAGAAAAAAGACACTCGTGACAACAGAAGGTGTCATGTCATACATGACTGAAGATGTGCAAGGAGATCAGATGTAATCAACTGCCGTTCAAGTCACTCTCATGGGCACCTCTGCGTGTGTCTGTGTGTGTGTGCACACTCTTGTGCCTGTGGGAATGCTCTTTTGTGCTGCTTGTTTTTTTTTTTTTTCTGAGCTGCTTTGAGTGCCATACTGAGAAGCCTGCTGCCTCTTCATGTCAACTACAGCACGCAACACAAAAGCAATCCCCCAAGTAAATGAAAAAAAAAATACCAGAAATAATTGCATCCCTGAAACCATTTTGATGTTCTCCGGAACACAGGCACTCACACTTGCGTTCACACACACACACACACACACACACACACATGTAAGAATATATATATATATATCTATATATATATATATATATATATATATATATATATATATTTGTGT
>CM074961.1:11935999-11959955 GCA_037577455.1 Pangasius macronema
CACCGTACTTGGCCACAAAGTCACTTCACTTCATTGTCTAATAAACTTCACTTCTGGACTGACTCAGTTTCCTTGCAGCAATCACTGGACTTCTGATTCTACTTATCTCTCCGCAATCACACATACACTTTAAATAGACTAGACTTTCAAACATTCAGTGTGAAGTTTTGCTATTCCATGCCTGTATGCGTTGTATTGTGATTCTGGTTTCTGGTTTCATTTGTTTTGCACGCTTTTTAGATTACAGTTTGCTTTTGTTTCCAGTAAACTTGCATTTATATCATAAACCTGAGCCACTTTTCTGACACATTACATAGATCATGTACTGTATGTAAAAATATAGGACACATCGTCTTACAACACACCTGTAACGTTTCACAGATCCAAGTTTATTTAATGTGAGGATGCCAGTATTGGATGAGTTTCGAGTATATACTCAAAGTTTTGATACTGGAATCCTATTAAGAATTTACAAAATGAGATCGGTCCATCCCTGTTCAAAATATACTTACTATATATACTTACTATACTGTACTAAACCTGTGGCACTTTCGGGAGGAAGCTGCTCTGGCAGACAGCATTTATGAGGCTTCCTGCCAAGATAAAGCCTGTGCAATTCATAAGTTCCATATTCCAAGGCTGAAAAGGTTATGTAATTACAGTTATATGACATTTTAAAATTACTATATATCATGCATACTTCTGAAAACCTGGAAATACATCAGTATGGCTCCTCACGCTGCACTAGCGACATTAACACTCAACTGTTTCCAGTAACGGCGGATTCACTCCATTCCTACTTCTATCAAAACACACCAATGCAATATGTTATAGTCTTAAATCTATACTTATATATTCATGTATCAGAATGATCACTATTCTGTTGTATTTAAAATATGTGATGTTGCAGTTAATTTGAAATTACTATTGACAAGAATTTAGCACCGATTTAACTACAAAAGAAAAAGAAATAGTTTTATATATTTAATGTTTTCTAAAAAATAGAAACTTATTTGCTAAAGCATAGTCAGTGTTTGATCAGAATTAGCCTTTGAATATTTCTCCACATTGGCACATATTGCCGAAGGGCTTTATCTTGTAAACAATCCCATCGACAAGCTTAAATGAATATAAATTAAAAAGGTCCAACAGCGCACCGTGAACCTCCCGCTAAAGGCCACAGGTTTAACCCCCCCATGCGTGCATCTTTCATCAGCCTCCTCACATTCAGTCATACAATTTTAATACATAATCGGGCAAAAGTAGGTCGGCTGACAAACATGTCACATCTGCTCTCATCAGGGGCACATGACCGTTTTAGCATGAATGTTTCAACAGCATTTAGTCAGCCATGCTGTGCTCTGGCATCGTGGAACCTTCAGAGAGGACGGGAGTGGGGTGAAAACTAATGCTTCATTTACCCCAAGCACACATTAGTTTCTGAGAGTCAGAAAAGAACAAAAAAATGGTGGTGGTGAGGGGACTACATAACAATGCAAACACTTCCAAGCCTTTAATCAGAGAATTGCGTATAAATGAGGCTGAACCATGTTTACGCTGCCTATGCTCAGTCATGTCTAATGTGAGGTGCCACAAATACACTTATTCCTGCCGCCTGCCAGGTAAAGAGAGAGCGAGACTCTCTCTCTCACTTTCTCTGTCTCATCTGACTCGTTCTTTCTGTTTTTAGATCTCTCGTTTACTCTCACTCTCACATTTTATGCGTCTGCCTGCTCACTGTCGTCTCTGTTTATCATAGTGCTCTGACACACACTTTAGTGCTCCAGGGACATTAAAATAAGAGAGCCATGCAGACTGAAAGAAGCTTATGTTTGTGTGTGTAACACTATTAAATTATAGTCTCAACCTCTACGTTCTCCTATTCTATATTACAAAGCCTATTTAATCAAAGTGTCAGCACACAGCATGGCACTACAGGCACGCAAGCCTTATTTTTCCTCATGGAATTGAAGTAATAGCTGCTTGTTCCCCAGAGATGTGTCTCTACATCAGCATATGTGATCATCTGACATAGGCAGCAGATGACGAGAGTCCCAAAGGGGGGAAAACTACCAAAGAGCAGTATTGAATAACATAGTGTGTTACTGTTAACAAAATGTGTACAATCATAAATCGCATCAGTACGAACGTCTCCCGTGGCACAGTACAGCTGACACGCCAGGACTCGGCACGCAGCATGGAGTCATGTGGAAATGGATTGTGTAGTGTTACAGCCATTACCTCTAGAGATCTGCCGGTCAGTCAAATCATATCATATACACTGCCATTTACTGAAAGTGCACACACCTTAATGCATTTGATACCCCACCTTCTAGAAGCTTCTCTTTTCTCCCAGCACTCACAAATGGACAGGAGTACAACAGGTAAGCAAGAGTGTTACAGTCTGACATTTTCATGGTATTGAAAATATCAAGGTTTTATTCTAATACAATATTAATTGACTATTAAAAAACACTCAAGGCATCTTTGTGCACTTTTTTGTGTATCACCTTTTTGTGTATCTTCTGTACAGTGACAGTAGTCTGACAGCACTAGTGAAAATGCTTCAACTTTGCATCATTTTTCTAATTTAATACAACAGTTTTCATTACAAGTTTCATTATTGGCAACAACTCGAGGGAAAAGTAGAAACTTAGAAATATTTGTATAGTTTTTGCTATGTCCCCTTTTTGCTTTAAGGACAGTGTGCACTCGAGCTGGCATGGACTCCACAAGTGTAAAACCCTGTTATCCATATAGATCAGATTTATCGGAGTATCTTCTGAACACATGCTGCAGTGGAAGGCATGAGGAAAATCTGACCTCTTGTACAACGCAGTTAACAAGATCAATATCACACATTCGCTTACGCTTAAATAGGGACCTAGAAATAGTGCAGAATCTTGAATACTAAATATTCGAGATATTGAACATCTTTGTTTTAAACATTTCAAAATTAAGAAACCTTCTGTTTATTTCCTATTTTAAATGGGAAAAAAAATCCCAGATTTTCAATGTGATCTTAGACTCCTAGACCCCAGTGTATCTCTGTAATGTTTCTGAAGGACAGCTGTTGTATTTATGATCGATTTGCCTGTCCATGTCTTTACATCATCACAGTAAAAATTCCATACATGCATGTATGTACAGAATACATAATTATGTTATAAACTAGAAATAATATGAAACTGTTTAGAAAATTTGTAGTAGTAAATGGGCATTTGGTAGACATCCTTATCCAGAGCGACTTACATTTATCTCATTTATACAGCTGAGCAGTTGAGGGTTAAGAGCCTTGCTCAAGGGCCCAGCAGTGGCAGCTTGGCGGTGCTGGGGATCGAACACACGACCTTCCGATCAGTAGCCCAACATCTTAACCACTGAACTACCTCCTGCTCATCAATATTTCATTGCTCTGCATTTTCTTTATACTAAAGAAAAAGCACAAAACCTCTTTCCCATGGGATATAATGCAATCTTTACCTGCATGTCAATCCAGATGGGGTTACTTTTATTGGTCATTTTAAAGAAGGTTAAATATGGCGTAATCTTTACAGATGCATGTACACACAGTCGGTTAAAAAAAATACTTGCATAATGGATTTGGACAGGACTAAAATCCCAGAAATACTCTAATCATTACATTACCCCACCTCCCCATGGAAAACTAATCCAGTCTGGACAGAACAGAAAGATATTTTTGAAAATGACATGTCCATAAAATCTTTCATTGTCAGTATTTATGTCTTTATAAGCTGAAAGAGAGCAAGGCTGTGAGGAAAAGCGGTCTTAAGAAAAGACATGCATTCTAATCTATATTTTGAAGAAAGAAAAAAAAGTAGTGAGGTAACCATCTGATCATACGCCATGACTAACCATGAAACCGTGAGCCTGTAGCAAGCAAGCTGCAAAAAATTCTCTTTCACCTGAACACCTGCACCAATACGCAGAAGTGCTTCGCTCACCACTCATTTGTTCAGTGACAGAATGCTCAAATGTATGAGGGTAGTGCAAGTACGTGTGTGTGTGTGTGTGTGTGTGTGTGTGTGTGTGTGTGTGTGTGTATACATACAGTATGCATGTGTACATGTGCATGTATGTGTGCATGGAATAGCTACAGGAATAAATATTCCCCTGTCAACAATCTGAAAAGCTTAACCTTTCATGCAGGAGCAAAAGTCAGTAATTGAAAATTAAAAAAGAAACAAACAAACAAAAAACTAACACACACACACACACACACACACACACACACACACACACACACACACACACACACACATCTAAAGTGCTATACAGGCAGTGCATCTTTGAACAAGGTTAAAACGTTTAAATTAAGGTTAATAGCTTTGACACACACAAACATAATCAAAACAGACAGACACACACGCACACACACACACACACACACACACACACAGGCGCCCACATACATAGATGCCGCAAGATCAAGGATGGCCATGCACAAACACAAACAAAGAAATGGCATTATGGACTTCTTATGTCCAAGATCAAACTAGGGTTGCAAAAATATTTTTAAAATATGTTAACATTTATATATAAGTTAAATGTTTTCATAATTATACTAATATTCTGTATATAAATATATAAATATATATATATGGATAAATCTGAAGCAAATGCAAATCGGAATTGAAATGCAAATCACAGAATGTTTTATTGGGTGGTGTAAGGATCTTGACCAACCTCAGACATTTTATGAGCATGGCCCAAATTGTGCTTAATAGTATATTTACCAAAGTATTGTTATATTTAATTTACCTGATTTGTGAAAGATAATCATGGGAAAGCGGATATGGTTAAAGGTAACAACAGAGATCATGGTAACTGAGAGCTAATTAAAAATAATATTATATAAATTATTTTTCAGGAATGACAATTTGTTTGCATTTATTTAAACTATTCCTTAGTGGTGTCAATAATTTTAGCACATTTTTATTTATGTAAAAAAAAATTTTTTTTTTTTAAGAATTACATAAATATGTATTTATGGAATTAATTATATGATGCTTTTTGCTCATTTTTATGAAGGGTGCTAATAATTCTTGAAGGCATCTTATTTTAGAGAAAGAGAGAGAGAGAAAGAGAGAGAGAGAAAGAGAGAGAGAGAGAGAGAAAGAGAGGACACTCTGCATCCTTCATTCACCCTTTACACAGCGAAGCAAATGTACAAAATGTGATTCAAGCGCAGTGATAATCCTCAGCAGTGGCTGTTAATGTGGTGTGTGTGCTGAATGTGAACGCCACTATCTCTCTCTTCCTCCATGGCCCCTTCCTCCCACAGCTTTTCTGATGCAGGTTGATGAGTTCAGTTCCCAGGCCCGTGCTAGAGCCTTTAGCCACGTCCACGGGCACTCTGAGTAGCGCTGAAACTCCCGGCTTTTCAAAATGCAGCACAGAGGCCAAACCTCTCCTATGTGCCAGAACAGCACAAACCCATTTCTGTTCACCGACAAACACGTTATGTAAAAGCAGCACTGCGATCGGAGCTGAGAAAACTGCCAGCACTGCTCCATATTGTTGCTTTCTAATTACCACAAGTCTACGTGCATCTCTAGCATGTCAGAATGTGTGTGTGTGTGTGTGTGTGTGTGTGTGTGTGTGTGTGTGTGTGAGAGAGAGAGAGAGAGAGAGAGAGAGAGAGAGATTCTGTTATCCAAGTTTCTGTGGATTGAAAAGTAAACAGTCAGAAATTCTCCACCCCACTGCTCTGCCATTAACACTACTTAATGGATGGAACAAAACAATTATGGCAGCTCTCTATGACAGCGTTCAGGATTATGAGCTGTAATTAGTAAAATAAAAATGACTCCGAGAGAGGACATGTTGGTAAACCCCAAATGAATCCTAATGCAGTAAATAAATACTTACCACAAAAGAGCCACAGCTCACGGACTAATTTACAGCAGAGTGTTAACACTCATATCAGGAAACCGTTCACTCTTATTTCCTTCCTGATTTAGTCTTTTAACGCGTTAAATAAATTTCATTCCTCCATATTCCATTTAGTGGTTTATTGCTAAATATGTCTACAAAAATATCCCTTTCTTTGGTTATCACTATGAGAAGCTAATTCAAAATGGCTGCTGCTCCTGTTTTTAACTTTGTGATGTTTCTTTATCTATTATTATTATTATTATTATTATTATTATTTAAAAAAAAGACCCAACCTAGTGGATCTGGTGGTGCGCTCCCAATGTTTTAGAATTTTAAACATCAGTCTGCAGAATACTGTAAAATAAGTGAAGGCTGTTCATGAAATTAGCTGTAAAATGTAAAAATCTAATATCCATCCATAATATCCATCAATATGAACAGCTCAACAATGAAACTATAATATCATGAGTGGTTCAATTACCTACTGGGTTCAAGACTGTCACTGATAGACTGCATGAATCTACAGTCTGGGCTAGAAAGAAATCAGCCCCAGAGTCGCTACTTTTTACCATCCTGTGTATTTAGCTGTTGCTTTAAGACATTTGTTAATAGCAAAAAATCTATTTTGTATATTAGCCTTGTATATTGGCCCAAAATAACAGAACCAGCTAAAGGACAATGTCCACATCTGTGGTTAAGGAAATGTTCTGTAGATTTTGTTCTGGCCAGATTATATAGTTGACTCTTATTCTTTTTTCTCCTTTCTTTCTGTACAAATAAAACCTTTTGCTTCAGCACTCTCAGGAGTCTCTGTGATGATGCAGACCATAAAATTTCTTCACATAACTTGTAAGATTGTATGTAAGATTTTTTCTATCGGAAGCTGAGTGCACAGAATCTGATATTTTCGATGTGCGTGATCAATATAGCGCACTGCTCCTCTCACATCTAAACTTCTTGACCTTGTGCCATATCCTGTACTGTTCAACTTTCTGTACAATGTAATCTGATCAGGTCAGCGGTGCAGAGCTCATCTCTCAGCAACGCTCATGTTTTTTCTTCCGCTCATTTTTGCTTCCCTTGCACCTGAATGTTTGAAAAAGCCAACCTTGTCCGTCTAACATAAATAGAGATAAATAGAGAAAATAGGCTCAGTGCCAAAGGGAAAGATCTTTTCTTCCTTGAGGATTTTTTTTGATGTGCTTGCTGCTAGTTCTGGCCTTGAGGAAGTCACAGTCTGAGCATTGTTGTAGGAGGCTGGTAAAGGCACATACAGGGATGTGAAGCAGCAGGATTCTCCGCAGTGTCTACAGCACAGGCTTTCAGATTTACTGATTAACCCTTTATTGTAAGTTATACATGCATTATTTCTGTCCTGTTCAAGCAAATAAATTCATTTTTGCTAATTGACAACTGGCTGATCTCGGCTGTTCCTGGTATAAATATAAAACATGGACCATTAATCCATCAATAAACTGAGAATTTTCTGTGGTTTATGAATCCAATTTAAACACAAAGTATACTTCTATCAGTATAGCTCTACCAATAATGTTAGCTCTGTTTGATATAATATTATAGGCATATAAAAATGCATTAACATATTTATTTCTTAAAATAATTACAAATTTAATTGAACCTTTGAAGGAATTTGAGAATACAGTTTAGCTAAGTTGAACTAAATCAGTTTAACTAAATGAAGAATGTTCAATATGCAGTTTGCAATTTTTTAAAGGAAGAATTATAAAACAATTTAATGCTGATGACTCACTTTTATATTCATTTTTATTCATAATCAGAGACTTCTTTTTGACTTGTCAGGTTATTGCACATTGCATGTATCAGGATAATTGTAGGAATTTTCTGGAATTGAGGGAATGTAATAAAAATAAATGTTGGACCTTATGTGAGTTTGGTTTAAATGTACTAAGTGTAGACAGAAATTATGAATTTTTTACATAACCTTGTCTATCAGTAATTTAGACATTACATTGTCTATCAGTCTACCAAGAAATTATGTATTTTGATATTTCTCATTTTTATATTGTATCCCTAGTTGCTGATGAGCTTTGACTTTTAAACTTCATATCAGTAGTACAGACTCGTAGCTGCTGTTCCACCACGGCCATTAAATTCACCCTTTTTTCATTTGGTTCACTGGCTATGTTATGGTGTTAGTCAAAATGTACTTGTCCTTGTGTCCCTTGTAAATGGCAGAATATTGTGATTTAAAAATAGGTTTTGTTAGAGCTTATTAATTATTTATTAGAGCTGTAATCCCTCTGTCCACTGGAGGTGCCAATATTGCTAAAAAAAAATTCTAGCTGGGAGAAAAAGCTGAATTTTACCACAAAAACTTGAGCATATATTGACAGACAGGACAGCTATTTTTTTTTGTTTGTTTTGTGCACCATGCATTAGTAAGAAAGCTGTGAGGTAAAATTCTGGTGTGGTCACTACTTAATAATTAGCATCTCCTCCATTTTTATTTTCATAAAAAAAAAAAAAAAGAAACCAGTCCTGCACACAGCTCTCAGAGTTCTAGATGTGCTTGGCGTGAAGTAAATGTAACAGGTACCAGAAGCCAATTATGTATTTAATGCACTTTTCCCTTCAATAAACTGGATTTTCCACCAGGTGAATTTCAAAAAAACAACAACAACAAAAAAAAACATAGTTGCTCCTGCCATAGCAAGCAGTAAAAAAAATATGTAAATGCTAGGGCTAAGCTGCAAATGTTTTCACCTTTGATTCAGTTCCCAAGTCTTCAAAACACATTGAGTATTTTCTGACCTACTGTAAAGAACAAACAGAGCTTCCTTAAGAGAGTATTATTAAAATCCAGTCCATAACTGGATCCTCCACACAGCCGGAGAGCAAAGAACAGCCTATACTAGGATGTCTCACATGGCTGCATTGGTGATTCATGTGCCAGGTTTAAAATAATTATACGCCCCACTTGCAGAGGTAGCGCCAAAGCAGAGAAGATAAACAAGACAATGCTGCATAGCTTCGTGAACGCCCACACACAGATGAACATACAGAGTCCATAGAGGCTGCATGATTGATAATAATGCTGCTGCTTCACTGTGTGCAGGCTTTTGGCATGTGTGTACTGTGTTGGATAAATGGATGGTCTATAACCAGTAAATCAACTGCCAGTAATGCTCTGGCAATGTTAATACTGAATGAGTTGATCTTGGTGATCTCATACAGTAAGCCAGGATTAGCACCCGCTGAAAAGAGGAAAAATTAAATTAGATGAGGTGTATGTGGGCATTGCACTGGTAAAATGAGCACATTCTTTTCTTTCCTTTTTTTTTTTNTCCAAAAGACAATGAAAACATGCCTGGAAATGACGTTGAGGTCAGCCTGCATCATTCTGTTCTCTGGGACAGACTAGCATCATGGCTCATATTAAAAGTCTAGTCTGCTAACACTAGGATCATCACTCTATATCCTTTAACTTAAAAAAAATAAAAAAAGATCCATGGACCCTGTCAGAACACATTTATTTTACAAATCTACGAATCCAATTGTTCTAACCTTAGGCTCATGATTTAAATATGTATAATAATATTTTACCTATTTATTGGAGCCATAAAGGATTTCTTCCTGATCTTTCCACTGACAGAATATATTTTTATTACAACTGTTATTAGATTCAAGGTGACATTATTTATACGCTACTTGTTTTTGTGTTATGAGGTGTAGATTAAACCCATTCAATTCAAGTGACCTGTAAAACAGACTTATAACTATAAAAACTCAATAACTAATAAAATAACCTCAATAATGGTGGGCTGTGATTTCCACCACTATAACTATTTAACTGCCTACGTTTTCCAGACTCCAGGGGGTCCGAGAGCCCACACTGAGAACCATGACCATGATAGGAAATCAGTATCAAAGCTTTATCAGTCGATACCCACCACTGAACTAGCAGTAACCAAACTGACTTTCCACAGTAAACTGTTGCTATATTTTACAGCTAGTGATACTCACAAAATCCAAAATGTCCTTGTGTTGTGAACTTTCTGTTATTTGTGTCACATGAATAATGAAAAGTCAGCGCTGATGAACAAAATGACAAGATTTTGCAAAATTTTACAAAGGTAAAATGGCAAGATATTCTCAAAAGCCATATATAAAGAAAATAAATCATGAAGGAAGTCTGATATTTGTATTATAATGCTGATGTTTCTTGTCTTGACTTGTTTTTAATTTATCTTCATTTGACATTTCTTAGGCCATCTGAAATCCATGTAAAAAAAAAAATGTCTTTAAGTCATCCTTATACAAAAATGTGATTTTAGCTAATATCCCAAATTATGTCCCATATACTATATTTTCTGCAATATAATACAACATAATAGATTTTATATAAGGTTTTAGAATTTTGAACTATTTAAAACAAAGAAAGTAAATGTGCAATATCTTGAATAGTTAAAACTGAAGATTCTGCACTATTTTTAGGTCCATATTTAAATGTGAGCGAATGTGTGATATTGACCATGTTAACTACTTTGTACAAAAGGTCAGATTTTCCTCATGTCTAATCTCTTCTACTGAAGCATGCCTTCAGACGACACTCCGATTGATTTGATCTAAAATAACACGTATAAAGAAACTCTGAAATTCATGTAAATAGTTCAAAGATTCTACTTTTCACTCAAGTTTTAGCAACATAAAAAAGAGTGACTCTGATAAGCACCTGTTTACCTTTTATTTAAAATGATATACATAATATAAAAAATACATGAAACTGAAGCATGCATCAGACCCCTTCAAAGGGTCATGTATGGGACAGAATAAGGGCTTCAAATGTAAAAATGTTTTTGAATACTTAAATATTGTTATTTATATTTAATAATGAAATTTTAGTAGTATTTGAAAAATATAGTTGAATAATAATCTTTACTGTGATATCCAGAATGGGAATGCATATTCTATCTATGCCATGGCATCAACGTGAACGTGGCAGAGCCAGGGCACTGAGGTGAAGTGAAAGACAGCAAATGGAAAGACATTGCACAGCTGACCTGAATGACAGTGGCCTTCTCTACCCTCAGCTAAAAGCCGCTCAACGAACGTCTGTTGCCGATTACTAATTTATATCTCTGCATGCAAGCCTTCTGGTGTTATCCCAAAGTGAGTCAAATGCACCAAACCAGCTTTCTTCAATACCAAAAGCTGTTCTGTTGACGTTTTCTAGTTGCTGTTGTTGTTGTTTCTTCTTCTTCCTCTTTGCTAAATGTAAAAACTAATCTGAAGTGGAAATGGGAACAGACTTTCTGTTCCTTGTAGCAATGCTACAAAATACTCTAAAATTGTTCACCTTGGTCATGTCTTTACTTGCATGAGGAAGTAGCTGCTGCACACATTAAATAGCGGCACTTTAATCGACCTGATGAAAACAGCCTACCAAAAGTGCTGCAAAGCTGCAGCTCGAAATTGGGTGGAAAAAAAAGAACAGCCATGAGAGTTTGCTTACTTTTAATTACACAAATGTTGGATTTATAGGATACATTCACATTACCAGGCTGAACTGAAGTGACGTGAATCTTCTGCCTTGATTTGACACCGATCTGATTTTCTTCAGGACTGCATGGACACAAAAATGTAATGTTTTCAAATCTAACTTGACCCACTCGTGTGGTCCTAGACTGGACACATAGCTGATATGTAGTCATGCGAAATGAACGAGAACAATCAAACTGGAATTCACGTGGCTTTTCCCATGCGCATATCACTATCACTATCATCATCATCATCAGCCAAAACAACAGTGGAGGACAGCAAAAATGGGGACTATATTCAGTGAAAGGATGGGGTGATTTACTTGATATTTGGGGAATCAATTCAAATAAAGCTGGAAGTTACCTACCAAAACTGAAACAGTTGTACACATGCAGCTCTATTTGGGGACAGGTGCTTTCAAATTAGACAGACTAGCAGTTATGAAAGTGCACTATCGAGACAGATACAATCTCCACAAAAAAAATCGAAATTGTGCAAAAAGCTAATCATATCAGCATAGCCCTGTATTAGCTCTGAGGTTGGGAAAATAGTGACAGCCACCTGCTATCATCACAGGAACAATGACGGCTACAACCAGCTTGAGAACAAAAGATTCACTGTCTTATACAGTACATATGAAGCAGGGGTGTGGTGTTATACTAGTATCATAATGTACGTGGATAGGGGAATTGGCAATAGTTATCTTGTTAATCTTGAGCTACAGTATATCGCCATTTGATATGACATTTCTCTTTTATTCTCCATTTTCCTTCAGCCCGTGTGTGATGCACTTAGCTTTATTCAGAGGCACAAGCATCAAGTGAAGAGCCAAGCAAGCAGCTCTCTTAATCCAGTTAAATGCCTGTAATCAGATGGTGCTTTACTGGTGTGTAGAGAGGCCAGACCACCTGCTGGGACCTGCTGGAGAAGATGCCAAAGAGGAAGACGGGGACAAGACCTACAGCTGCACGCTTCACCTTGCCAAGCGCTAACAACATTCCAGGATGGTAAATTCCAGTGGTACTGCAATTTAAAGCATAATATCCTACACATCTGAAACATTTTTAACCAGGAAGTAAAAATTGCAGCAAGCATACCTCAAATTCCCACAAGCTGGGACACTGAATGCAATTAAGCTCCAGGATACACAGCTCAGACTCTTCTCTATGAATAGATTCACCCTGAGTTTACACATTTACATCAAAAGCACAGTTAAGATGGAGGGGGAAAAAATCATCAAAAACTGCACTGCGCAACAGCAAGCGCGTTTTGGCACAGTGAGCAAAATTATTCATAGACGACTCTGATCAAAAATAACCTCACTGTGTTTCACTAGAGAATCGATTTATGTAAAAGCTCACAGATTGATAATGGAGCCATTAAGGGGCAAAGTACCAGCATCAGATATATTAATTCAACGTTCATATTAATATTCCAGGCATACACTTTTATGGAGTGAGTAGAAGTAATACTAGTGGCCAAAAGCACTGGAGAAATCTCTATCATCTTACCCACCTTTTCGAGCACTTTAGCTAAGAAAAAAAGTAGCTAAAAATATAGCGCAGATTATGTTTTTGGCTCTGCTTCCACTATGAAGACTGTGGTGCTTGAGCTAGGGATGTAACTAAATACAAAGACAGATATGAATAGGAGCTGCACTATTTGTTTCCTGGCGATACCACAGCTATCCGTGGCCAAGACTGTGAGAGAGCAAAAACTGGCCATGCTCTCTGGGTGCGAGGGATGGGATACTCTCTCATTTGTCAATCACAGTGGCACTAGCCAGTCGTGGGCATTTGTAAGCTTATGTATGCGGAATAGGGTTAATAGCTCTTGTCTCCATGTGTGTTACATTAACGTGGCAGTACTCAAACAGTGTGAAAGCACTCCTGTCATTTCAGCATATCTCTGCTGCTGTCTTAAAAAATAATTTTAAAAATGTTGATGTGGTTTTCAGCGTTCTTTATCATCATTAAATGAAAATCCTACCGGAAAATCATACGGATTTAAATGTCGCTTAAAAGAACTCCATTTTGATTAGCAGCAGCACTGTGTCCCTGCTTTGTAGTAGATACTGATTACTGATAGCATGCTTCAGATTGAAGTTAAAAAAAAAAAAAAAAACATACGACTGTGTTCACTTTCAAAGCCTGGTGTGTGATGGTGATCCTCAGCCTCGAGCAGATGCCAGACAGTCAATGTCTCACTGAATACAGATAAAGGATAGCAGGCTTCCCAGAATGAAAAACCTTTACCAGCAATAGGAACAACAAAAAGCTATCTATGGTATATGGCACACTTATAAGAAATAATAAACTGGAGATAATGCTCGCACAGTGTGCAGCGTTGTTCCTCCATCTGGAGTCTGATGCCTGTAATCTAAACCATAAAGATCCTTGCCTGCAGTGGGGGCAGCTCGTTTATAGTGCTACTTACAGGCTAGTGTTAATTCATTCAACAAAAATCCTCAGAAACCAGGACCATAAAGCTTCCACTGATTACAGGTGCTGTCTGAAATGAGGTCATTCCTGATTCATTCACTGGTGTTTTTCTCCATTGGAATTGTCCAGGAGAATCCAAGTCTGCTTATTTCGTAGAAAGCAATATGTTTGTCACAAAACATCATTTCTAGATTATTGTAAGGGGATTGATACAAATTTGCATTGCATTTCTGTCATTTTCACTGAGCTATTTTTTTTTATTTCAAATGCTTTAGTTGATATGTTTTTCTGCAAGGAAAAGCAATAAATAATACGCAGAAACATACTGCAATTTACTACGCACGTTCATCTGAGAACAAAGAAGTTATAAGATAAGCCAAGGTGTTATACCTTAAAATTTGCACGAGCTCCGTTCTCAAAATAAATAATTGCCCAACTGTTGAATGAATCTTATGTTGCAGCATTAGCAAAATATTAGTGTTTCTAAAAAACCATTTAGTGTCTTGACAAGATGCCCTCAGGAAAATCGATGGGAGGATTTTTATTATTTATTTATTTATTTAATTTTACTTTCCTTACCTCTAAAACCAAGATTTTGACAAAAAAAATCTTTTTTAAATAACTCTAACACAGAATATTTTATTTCCTGAGATTTAACGTACCCATGAATGTGTCATTTCAAACCGTTCAAATAATTTATGTTGAATAATAAATAGTTCAAAGGCTTTTTAATGTGCTCGACACTACTAAATGGCCTGGGAACATCTCAACACCTCTGCACTCATGAAGAATGTAGGAATCTATAAATATGCATTCAAATCCAAATTATAAATGTCCCCATATCCTCCTTCAGTCCCAACCCAACCTCTTCCTCTCACTACCCTGGTTACATTATGCTGTTACCAATGGCAAACCATGTTATTACAAAATAAAAACAAACAAACAAAAAAACAGGAAGCCAGATTGGGCACATGACCCTACATGTGTGAAAACCTCAGACTAGCTCAGAGCATGAAGAGGAGACATCAGGAAACTGTTGATGCATCAGAATTCTAAAATTAGCTTTCAAATGATGTTTACTCTTGCTCAATGGTACTATGGGTAACTGCAAGTGGAGGGATGCTTTAGCCTGAGTAGTTCGGTGATGAACTTTAGGGGTAAGTGCTGATTTGTCATACCTGATCCTTCCAAACTTTTATTTCTGTGATCCTGACCAAGGAGCTGACTCATTGATGCCACCCTGAAGACTTTCCTAGCCTAATGCTCCTTTTCACTTTTCAACTTTTACTTATCTATCATTCTACATAGTCAAAATAAACCCTCCCGAAGAAGTTAACCATTTAAAAATGCTTCTGAGTCCATGGATATTTTTAATATTGTATTATTTTCTTTAAAAGCAACTACTGCAACATCTGGAACATCCCAAGGGTAAAGCGAAAGAATAGTCATGCTTAAGCATTGTTTTATTGTTACTGATTAAGCGCTGTTAGTTCTTATTCTCCAAAGATCCCAAGCTCATTGCTAGTCAATATTTATCAGGCTCTCTCTGCCTCATGAGGAACTACATACAAACCACAATTGCAGATTGTAGATTGCATAGAAAAAAAAAACAGTGTTGGTAAACATTGTACATTTTTTATGAATGTATAACAGCAAAGATGTCTTCCTATAGAAGGCACTGGCTCTCAAGATAATGGACAGTCTCATCAGTCTATAAAGAGCTTTCTCCTGACACATTCAGTGGATCTTATTCCTAGAATTCCCCCTCCTGCTCTTTTCACCCCAGAGTCACTCCTCCTAGCTGAAGAAGGCATGTCAGTGCCATTAGGTTGATTATGGGTCATATGAGTTAATGTGCAGTTTTCCAGTGTGTCATTTGTTAAGACACTAAGCAAGATTGCCATTTGTACATGCACCTTGAGAATATAAGAATGTGATCCCAGGTGCACAAACGTTCATTATTTTCCAAATTCCACAGCAAGCCACTAACAAATGTTTGGAAAGCAGGAGGACAACTGGCTGGCCCAAACAGCGATAGTGATGTTGGTGTTACGGATGTAGCTCTCCATTTATCTCTGTTTCTAATGCTCAAAAATTGTAGGCCTCATAGAGATAATGGTTCCCTATAAGAATTCTATCTTATAAGAATTCTAATCCATATGAGAATCTATGTATAGCCAGAGGCCTCTGTCCTTCTCTGAAAGTAAAGCCAATGGTATGAATCTGATTGGTAATGCATTAGGTATCCATTTTATAGTACATACAAATCATATTTAAATGAGCAGAGTGAAGTCACAATGTTGTAAGATCTCTTCTTATCTCTTCCTATGCCAAGCACGTCTGCTTTGCAGCTTAAACATGGCAGATATGGATTAATATGGGTTCAGAATTTGGAGAGATCATCTTGGAGATCAAAAGTTGTCTCACGGCTAGAAATTTTTAAGGTTGGGTTAAGTGAGCAGTTATAGAGTTGACCTAACATGTTATTCTTGGAGAAGCATCTAATTGAAGAGGCAGGGTTGGATAGGTTCCAGTTGGATAGGTTTCCTGGTGTTCCTGTCCATGAGAGTCAGTGTGTTGTTGCTGTTGTAGTCTGCTGAAGACATTCTAAAGCAGCCCACCTACATAGGGTTCTGGGATGGGCTGGTATGAGTGGATGACTGGATAGACATTTTAGCTGCAGAAGGTGGTATGGGTAACTCTTTATGTCATTCCTGCCACCAGTTTGAATGTCCTTGGTGATTAGTTCCTCTAGAAACACTTCCCAGGATTGGCTTATGAGTTCTGTATATACACTCACTGGAGATTTTGATAGGGACACCGGGACACTTGCTCATTTATGCAATTATGCAATCAACCAATCATGTGACAGACAGACAGACAGACAGACAGACAGACAGACAGATAAAGACAGATAGATCCATGAGGCAAATGGTCTGCAACAGCAGAAGACCACACTGGGTTCCACTTCTGTCAGCTATGAACAGGAATCTGAAGCTGGATATTTGAAGACAATGCCTGGTCTTTTTCCAGTCTTTAACTGCCCAGTTTTGATGAGCCTGAGTCCGTGTAAACTCTAGAGTTGTACATGAAAATCCCAGGGAATCAGCACTTTCTGAAATACTTAAACTAGCCTGTCTGGCAACAACAACCATTGATGTGAACATTAACAGCATGAATGAACAGGAGTACAGGTGTTCAAGTGGCCAGTGAGTGTATACAGAGGTGACAAACATGTTTATATGAGCAAACATGATTAGAAACAGGTCTACCACTATAAAGGAAATAATTCAGTTCTGCTTCAGACAGCTCCATTCTGTCTTTGGTCAAGAACTAAGCTTAAGCCAGTGGAACATCTTCAAAACAAACAGTACAACTGATGCTGAATTGAATCTGACTGAACTGCATCTCAGATGAAAAAGCTGAACTTTTTAAAATTGTGTTGCATCAGTATCTTGAGAACTACACATTTTCATTATCTCAGCACAAGTTAGCACTTGGATTGCACACTGGGTCCTTGGAGGCCGATTGCTCTTTTGAATGCCTCTTTGCAAGGTTTTCTTGTTTGTCTTTAAAAGCCTTTTCTTCAGAACAGTAATGTACAAGGGAATGAAAGAACTATAGAACTACAGTTTTTGCACATTCAACCTTTGGCATCTACCACTGTATACTCAGCCTAGGCATATTAGAAAAAGAGTGCATGCTTTCCATAGCCATCTGCCCGCACAACAGCATACTTTATTATTGAGAGTTAAAACTGCAACACTCCTTTGTGTGGCAGTGTGTGTTCATGGGTGTGTATATGCTTTTGTATGTACATGAAACTCATGATTCCTTTTAAAGATTTTTCTCTCTTTACTGTGCCTCTGTTTAATAGTACTGGGGCATTGTGGTCTTACTAGAGGTCTGATTATACCCTTCTGAATGAAGGATTATTCCCTTCTGTATAAGGATTTTCATAGCAATGACCGTTGAAGAGCAAAGGGAACACCATCTTGCACTACAACTCTAAATGACCTGCAAAGTCATTGATTTAGTCTTAAATTTTTACTCCTCTAGCTTACAAGTAAAAGTGTGGTTTTGTCCATTCTGACCATCCTCATATCATGGCAAATGTCATTTTTACTGGTTACCATATAAGAGTTCATTTCATAACAAAGTGTTCTTAGTTTCTGAAAAAGGATTCTACTTGGAACTCATTTGAATAGGTAAACAGTTGTTTCTTTGTCTTAATGTTTCAAAATATTCTAACAATGTACTGATATCCAGAACTTGGATTTAATAGATGCCACTTTCTCCATCATTTAGTGCTGTGTGCAACCAATTGCTTGTTAAACATGAATGCAATCTAAATTTAAAAAAAACTGCAGAAATGATGTTTTTTACACCAACATAGAAATGTGCCAATGTGTAATATATTGCCCATGTATTCATGGCGTGTGTGTGCGTGTGTGTGTGTGTGTGTGTGTGTGTGTGTGTGTGTGTGTGTGTGTGTGAGAGAAACCTGTTTCTTTCACTGCATTCTAAATAAGGTTCAGTTGAGTGGGGTGTGCTGGAGAGTGTTACACAGGCATAAAAACAAAGAACAAGAAAAGGAAATTGGTGATGTTCAAATGGGCATAATGTGAGAGAGGTGAAGCCCCCATGGTACAGACATGGCTGGCTGAAGTATGTTGCAGAGAGTATTAGGTGGAAGGTTTTCAGTGAAAGCTTAAACCTGTTTCTATACAAGCTTTTCATCAATTCAATTCAGTTTAGTTTAACTTTATTTTTTTCAAAGAGTTTTAGAAAAGATAATACTTTTACTGACTGCAGAAGGTCACGTGAATAGAATTGACCTTGAATAGGATATGTACTTGAAAAAAGACTCAAGGCATTTCACAGGCTGAGGCGCGCTGTGTAATGGAATCATATTTGTGTCAGAGTTCAAAATGAGTCTAAAATGATTGTGTTGTTCTCAGCACAGCTCTCAGTGGCCTTTGTCTGGAAAACCACATCCCGCCACTTATGCTACCAGGGCATCTAGGCCTATTGTGCGACATATCGAAATTTAAAATGTCATCTTTTGCTTTTAGGTGGAGGAAGAGGCATTTCAACAGAAGAATCAGCAATGAAGGATATAAATGCACGACATGTATTAGTGTCTTTCCCAAAGGTCCTCCAATAAAAGAGGACAAGGGAAGAGTGTATCCAGTGACCTTTTATCTAAAGGTCCAAACCATTGAGGCACACAGGAACAAAGGCAGGAGAAACACACACACACACACACACACACACACACACACACACACACACACACACACACTCACACACTCACAAACAGCCTATGTATCGAGCCGTAATGACTCTCCCATGGCAGCCATTGTGCATCTGCACAAAGGCACCTACCAGATGTTTTTTTATGACTCTTTCACTTTTGGGATGAGTCGTGCCATCTGCTGCTCCAAACCACTGACATTCTACACGCCCTACGGCCCAAGGTCTTAACCTCTCTCACTCTGCACCAGCTTCATCCACATTCCTAATGTTAATTCAACACTTAACCTTCACTTAAACCCAATCACGTCCCTAAGCTGAACCTCACGTCATGTTAGGGTGGCTAATGAATTCCAGCACATAGATTGTGTCTACATTTGGTGCACCTTGGCACCAAATCTCACTCAATGCACTCAATGGGCCCTCTGGGCCAGATCAAGGCCAGCTGTTTCAGGCCATCGATTAGGATGCGGATAAGCTTATCTCTAACCTGCACCTAGGCTGAGAGAGACTCCTGAGATCCCTTTCCCAGTGCAGCAAAAGAAGAGGGAGGAAGGGGAACACAACACTGTCTCTACTGATCACTTTGGACAGTAAAGTATATTAGAAGTAAGGAACAAAACACAGTAGACTATGCTTTTATACAAAAATAATACCATCTGAAGTGCAAAAGTTTTGTGTAATTATTATGTAATTATTGTGTTATTCTGCCTTTACCACAGCGATTTGCCAACGATTACAATTTTTTTTAAATTTTAAAGAAAAACATGCTGCAACAATAAACAGTCATTCCCTCACCAGCATCTCCTTTTCCCTGTTGAAGCTAACAAAACAAACAAACAAACAAACAAACAAACAAACAGAAATACAGCTTGTCATTTTACCAAAAAAACCTGAAAGTGTAAAATCCTCCATATTTGCATTCTTATTCAAATAAACTTTCATATAGTAAAAAATTCCAAATATAGCAAAACAGTCTAGCCAGGTTTATTCTGATTGTTAGTGTTTTGCTGGTGTTGTATAATCCCTCTGTCAAGCAGGCAGCTTAATGAAGGCCAGGTGCCGCTCTTTTTCGACTGCATGTGCAAATGACAGCAAGCTGACTCCCGAACACGACATGAGACACAAACAGACGTGAGGC
Source organism: Pangasius macronema (assembly GCA_037577455.1). Classification (NCBI taxonomy): domain Eukaryota; kingdom Metazoa; phylum Chordata; class Actinopteri; order Siluriformes; family Pangasiidae; genus Pangasius; species Pangasius macronema. The sequence goes on from CM074961.1 coordinate 11,956,253, forward strand.
TATCAGAGTCCTGCAGTGAAGCAGAGAGAGGGAAAGAGAGAAATTGGGAGAGCTGATATTGAAGAAAATCCTGAATGTCAGATAGTGAGTTAGTGAACCTCCCAAGGGCTATGTTCCAGTGCAGCATCGCGGCTCGACAACTAGAGCGGAAAAGAAGTGCTCACCCGAGTCAAAAATATGCTTGGAGTGAAGAGAGAAGAAAAAGTTTCTCAAGCAAAAAAAATGTCGCAAAATAAAACCTAGGTCAACTGAACAGGATGACAGCCTTGTTTCTTTTTCTTACGCAATTGAAGATCAACTTATTTTCTTTTTTTTCGGAATGACTCTGTTACATACAGTACATGATATCACAAAGATTATTAAAAACAATAATATAAACCTGCAGTAGCAGTTAATTTCTTAAAACTTCTTTTAATCCATCATTAAACAATAAATTCATGTGCATAGGATGCAGGCAATAGTGGCAGAAGTCTGCAGTTACATAATATACAGAACTATACACTTATCACTTATTATATAAGCTAAAAAAAAAGCTCTGAGCAGTCGTGTCTAGGTGCAAAGGAATAATTACATAAAGAGAAGGGAGATGAAAAAGAAAACAGAAAAATTGATACAGAGTGACAATGACAAGGCCTATGTTTCTGTTACCCTGAGATGCTCAGAATCATCTGCACTTGCCCCCAACAGCCTGACAAAACAAACTCTGAATACAAGAAAACTATTGAGTGTGCTTCCTTGGTAGGCGCCCTGCTAAAATAACACAAATGTTATGAAAAATATCTTGGCCTGTCACTCCCTTCTTTTTTCTCCGATTCCCTTGTTCCATAACAGAACCATAAACACAAATTTGCGTTTGCATTCAACATTGTTTGCGCTGGTTGCCTATGGAACAGATAGTCGCTGCAGAGTGAGAAGCTTTCGCACCCACTTGATCACACTGGATTTCTTTTTAAGGTCTATTACGATCATTAAAAGACTTTGTAGATGGAGGACAGACTCACTTCTGCTTCATTAAGAGGCACTAGAGAGTGGTGGCAATTAGACTCCGTTTAAAATGGCTTTTTTCATGGGTGGGACTGGTGCTTTTAGTCTCCGCATCCCACAGGGCCATTTATCAAACTCAACATATTGCACGCGACACATTACAACAGTCTAGCTCAGTCTAATAAAATTACTCTACCCTTAATTTGCTTACCAGGCAATCCAACTCACTGCAAACTTCAGCAAAGAGCATTTGAGCAAAACAAGGCAATAAAACAGTAAATAAACGAAAGGAAAAACTTAAACAGTAGGGCATTTCAATGGTGGCAAACATCTGAGGAGAAGAAGAGAAGATGGTCTGTGGGAAGTCCTGTCAGATACAGGGACTGCAAATGGAACTCAGTGTTTAGGTCTTCATCAGAGCAGACAGAGTCAGATGATTGATTCTGAAGAAGGTGGAGTCAATTGTGCCATGCCAAGAAGCAATCCTGATACAGTCCTTGAGGAAAGAAGTGAAAGATGGCATTAGATGTCCTTTTTCAAATTACAGACTGCTAAACCTCTTGATAAACCCATAATAATAAATCCATACAGCTAGGGGCAAGAGGAAACACAGGATGGACAGATCAGACAGAAACATACAGATTGAGTGATAGACAGTCAGATCAATTAAAGTCAAATGATTTGAATCCCAGGAATTCAATGGTTTTCAAGTCAATAAACAACAATTTCTTTCATTCATCTTCAATAACTGCTTTATCCTGGTCAGGGTCATAGTGGATCTGAAGCCTATGCTAGAAACACTAGGTGTGAGATGGGAATACAGCTTGGATGGGATGCCAGTCCCTTACAGGGCACCACACCATAGCTTCCTTCCATCATTCATTAATTCGTTCACTTTCCTTCTGCTTTTCCTGGTGGGGGATGCAGTGGCAGTATGCTGAGAAGATCAGTCCAGACTTCTCTATGCCTAGCCACAGATTGAAGCTCCTCCTGGGGGATCCAGCAATGCCAAGCCAACTAGGATTTCCCTGGGGTCCCTATGCTTGTCTGTTGTTACAAGCTATGGGTAGTGTCTGAAAGAATTAGTTTGTGATTAAAGGTGGTGGAAATTAGGTTCATCCACAGAGTTTCTGGGCTTACTGTGTGATAGGGTCAGAAGCTCTGCAATCCAGGATAGTCTTGGAATAGAGCTGCTGCTCCACATCAAGATGAGCAAGTTGAGGTGGTTTGGGCTCCTTAAAAGGATGCCACTGCTCAGGTATCCCTAAAACTGCATCAGGCACATCCCACTGAACAGAGACAGAGATGAGGCATAACTTCATTAAATCCAAACTCTGGGTATAAGTAAGCAGTTAAAGCATGTCTCCCACCTGTCTGAAGTAAACCTGAGTTAGGACTGGGTGTTGGTGAGGGGACAATGGAGTTGAGGTTTGATGCTGATTCTCACTGTCATCATCTGAGGTTAAACCAATTTGTTTATGGACTAGATTCAGGTCTGAAAACAAACATGATTATGAACAAGTCTGATTGGGTCATCTGAAACAAATATAGCTTAGAGCAAGAGCAGGGCAGAGTTTCATGATGGGATGTTAATTAGAAATACACTTTCGTGCAAAGCTTGACTGTGTTTGCGTAAAATTAATTAGGGTTTCCCATCATGCATATCTCCACTATACACGTTTTGTATGTAATAATGCTCAAAAGTTAAAAATGCTCATTAGGGCATTAAGAGATAAAGATGTAAAGAGATACAAAACTCAAATTCAATACAAAATGACACATTGTTAATGCAGCAAAAATAAGCATGACCTGAACATGTGTATTAGGCTCCCATTTTCAATTGTTTAAAACGTTCAACATTATAAAATTACAATAACTTAATGATAGTGTTTGCATGATGCATTCAGACTCATAGCTTTTATAATAGACTCAGGATATAACAAAACAAAAGCTGTGTATTAGAATGTAACAAAATTAAATAAATTAAACAGATATCTGGCACACTGTAATGGTTTGGTCCACCACTCACTGGCTTTCAGCATTGTAGTCTGTCAAGAATATAAACTGCTCCCATACACCATACCTTCAAGTTGTGAGTGAATTTTTGGTGTTGTTTTATTTCTCAATACACTAATATGCTAACATGCTTGTATGCTAGCTCATGAAAAATTGCATTCTTTGGAGAACAGTGGGTTTTTTTTAAACCCCTGTAGTCTATGCTGATTTGATCTTTTATGAAAATATTTTTTAAGAGGAGGGTGTGTAGCCTTGATTAAATTGAAATGTTTATTACACCTCATATAATATAAGCAGTATTTTATGTTGAATAGCCTAGTTTATGTTGAATAGCCTACAATATCTCTTATCTTACAGCCTTAACACTCATGTAAGAACAATGTGAGCAGTCGAAATCTAATTTATTTTTACCATAAGGATGTAATCATACACTCCGGTCATGATTTGATTCAATTCACAATACTGCATTCAAATTCTATTCAATTCGATTCTCAGAAAATTTAAATTTTGAATAATTTCATTTCAATAACTTGATTCATTAAATTTCATTTAATACTACATATTACTTTGTGCTTATAATATTATTTAATACTGTAAGCAAAATGTACTACAGGTTCACCATATCTTAAAAAAATAAATATATATATAAAATTTAGTGTAATGTAATTTTGATTGAATAAACAAAGTGTCTGACCTGGGAAAA
>CM074961.1:11989826-12003194 GCA_037577455.1 Pangasius macronema
ATATATATATATATATATATATATATATATATATATATATATATATATACATATATATACACACACACACACACACATTCATATGTGCGTGCGCGCGCGGGTGAATGCATGTGCACGCGTGCGTGCGGCATTCCTGTACACTTGATGCTGAGCCAGCTTCCTCGAGACAGTAACAGTAATTACAGCAAGCCACCGTCGGGTGTAGGGAAGTTGGAGGCGCGTTTACCTTTCAGCAGGATCCCGAAGATGCCGTACAGGGCGAGGAGCATGTGCTGCTTGCCGAGCATGATGTTCGCGTTCCAAATCGACGCGCTCTGGTCCCTTCTCTGCTCCCTCCGCGCTTATCCAGGTGTGCGCCGCAATCGATCCCGGGCTCCTTAGAGCAACTTCGCAGTCCCAGCACCACGTCGTTTGTCGGGCTCGGCGAAAGAAGTGAGCTGTGCCACCGGAGGAGCGATGCTCTGGCTCGCAGCGCTGCGCGGGAGCGTGTGTGCGTGTGCACGAGAGTGCAGCTCTGTGCTTCTCTAGTTTCTCTCGGAGTGGGAGCAGCCGAAACCACGCCCACGCGGCTTGACAGAGCACACACGCTGACCAATCACGGGGCGTGCAGCGATCACACGCGCGACCTGCTACACGTGCATGCAGAGTATGATATTACAGCATGCTCTTACAGATAACATAAAAATGAGCTCTAATAGATGAATAATTTAGCAGATTACAGGCAGATGACACAGAGTGTAGACTCTTCTCTATTCCTCTACTTTGGATGTCTCTGGTGACCTCTCCTCTATCTGCCTCAGGGTGCACACTCTCAACAAAAAGTACTAAACTGTTCCTTTCTTTGTCACTGGGATATATCTTCTGTACCGTAATGTGCATCTTTTACATGGTAATGTGAATGTAGTGCACCTTTAAAATGATTTAAGGTACAAAACTGGACCTAAGGACACTAATGTACCTTTAATTAGCTTTTAAAAGTAAAAGATACACACTACATGTACAAATGGTGTATCCTTGAGGATAAGGCCCCAGGCACAAGGAAAGGTACAGGATATAGTGGTGCCCTTAAGTAAAAATCGCGTTCACTTATGTTTACTTGAGTTTGCATGTGAATTTCCATTTCCATTTCCATTTAAATAGATGCCCTTATCAAAGAGCGATGTACAGAAGTGCGTTGTGGTCTCTATCAAAACCACTTCCTCATGGTACCTCGTGGTATCAAAACCACTTCCTCATTTCACTAGTTCAAGAACTGAGAATACCATCTGTATAAAAACCCTGTTGGGGAGGTTAGTACAGTATGAAAAAAATGATTTTATTTTTTAATGGAAAGTGCTAAGACTCACTGAAACCAAGCAAGCTAGGGTGATGTGGTTGGATTCCATTCAGTTTATTTGACATTATAAGAAGATGTACAGAGAATGTACAATGTAAAACTGTGCAGCTTTAGGGTATAACATGTTGAACTGCACTTCCACATGTTATACGTGTAATGACGTGGAAAAAATTGTGATCATGTGAGGGTGATTTTTCCTTAAGGACACGACTATAGCACTGCTTTAAACCATAGCCAGGTGTGCATCATGCAACATGGCCATGCATGTGAAAAATGAAAAGTAAATTAATTGTGTATAAAAGGCGTATGGGAAAAAAACATGCAAGCAGAAAGTCAATTACACGTGAAGTCATATGTGTGAATCATAATGTATGATGTGTTAAAACCATGTGTGATTATTCTAATGTGTAGTTCATGTGACCTACCAAATGTGTATGATTGGACAACATATACCATATTTGCTTGATGCTGTAACCTGTAGATGCTGTGCACAGCTGACTGCACCTCATCATCTTGTTGACTACATAATACTGTGTAATAAAATACACCTTTAGGCAATGTTTATCCAGTTCTGGTGCACCTCTGCCCACTGTAGCCTCAGAATCCTGTTCTTGGCTGACAGGAGTGAAACCTAATGTGGTCTTCTGTTATTGTAGCCTCAGGCCTAAATGTGCGATGCGTTTGTGTTCTGATATGCTTTTCTGCTCACCATGGTTGGAAAGAGTGGTTATTTGAGTTACTGTAGCCATCCTGTTAGCTCTTATCAGTCTGGCCTTTTTTCTCTGACCTCTTTCAAGGCGTTTCTCACTGCAGAACTGCCACCCAGTGTATGTATGTATGTATGTATGTATGCATTTATTTATTTATTTATTTATTTATTTATTAGTTACATTCAGTGTACAGTCTAGAGACTGTTGTGTGTGAAAATCCCAGAAAACAGCCTTTCTGGCACCAATAATAGCCAATAGGGATCACATTTCCCCTCCCCCCTCCATTCTGATGTACAATTATTATTATTATTATTATTATTATTATTATTATTATTATATTTTCAAAAGTGTGTGTCAGTTCATTCATGGTATCTATGAACACCTATAGTTATGATTGTAAAAAATCAGCATGGTTTTATCTAGATAAAAAAGAATATATTAATAGAAAATTAGGTTCAATTTAGTAATTTAAAGGGTTCAGTTTGTCCCTTTTTTTCAACGTGTCCCATGTAAAACACCTTCGGAAAGCTAGAACTATTAAACAACCAAAGAACCTCTTTTCTAAATCTGTAAGGTTACAGTTGGGTTCAATATAAGCATTTTCTTACAATGTCAGTGAAATCAGGTTAGTGATATCAAGAACGGTTTTCCTATTTAGTAATCATAAATAGTAGTATAGTATGTCACCATGCTATTAAAATAGGTATTAACAAGAAGAATGGGGATGCCTCCACTGCCAACAAATCTAGTCCTTCTGTACATATGTACCTGGTGGCGAAGGCATAAAAATAGTTTGCTACGGTTTTATAAAATAATTAAAGGAGTGTTTACTGGTGGGTCAAAGGGCCTTCTACTGCGATACGATGCTCAAGTGGCTCACGATATTGAAAATTTTTCTCCCTACTTGTATTGCTTTTGCTAGTTTTCCATTCATCGTCATAAATTATAACCTTTTGGACATCGTTACATCCTGTAATTAGTTTTGAATATATAATAATTTGTATTATAATTTAAGTTCATAGTAAACTTTTCAACTATTTTTTAAAATTTATTTTTACATTTTAACCAGTAAGATATTACATAACATATAAAAGATGTCAAATTATCTAAATATACAGCAACAAAGTACATTTTGTTCAGATCACTTAAAAAAAACATTTACCTTCTTTTTACAAATTCATGTAATATTTTGTAAAGGCCCTATTATTTTATATACAGCATCACCAGAAAGCACTGAATAGAAATCTGATGACATTTATGGTCACATGACCACAGGGGCTTTTTCCCCTAAGGGGCTGTTCAAGCAGGTCGCACTTTTTATATAAACACTCAGAAAAGCTCCTGTCCTGTCCAGAACTGCACTTTGTAAAAGAAAATGCCTTCATTTGTTTATTAGTTTGTTTGTTTCTAAAGCTTTTTCCTCTTCCTGTATTGATGACTGAGGAGTAATGCAACTCGGCCTTCACACGTCCACATCTAAACTGGTGCCTTACACATTTTCATTTCCCTGCAATGTTTTTCACATGCTGGTTGGTTGCTGACAACAAATCAACCTGATGTCACAGATAAAACAAAATACACGAAATACATATCTGTTTATACAGCCTCTTGTTTTCTTTCTTGCTGGTATGACAGCTCACCATGCTGTTGAGTATGTTAAGTCAGACTGTTACTAAGGAATTTACAGTTTTAATATTTTAAATGCAAAGCATACGATCTGTATATGGAAATACTGGGTGCATTGCTGGAAAGATTTTCTTTCTTGCATTTGTCAGCTCCCTTTAGGAAAGACATATGATGCATGTTGATTTAGGATTAATTATTTTTCAAACTAACATGAAATTATGTTAAAAACTGTCTTCAAGTCAGTAATAAAATGCATTTTCATGGTCATTTCAATTAATAACACAAGGATTGTATCAGACATTTAGGAAGACTTTATAAAAATATCCTTTCCGCCTTTAGAGTGTCACACTGCTGCTGTTTCTCAATCTAGAACACTGAATACATGCCCCTAGAAAGCACCTCTGCCATCTGTGAGAGGGCATGCTCTGATGACATCTCCCTACTGAGCACAACGTAGTACAGTCAGTGTATAACACAGAGAGCCATAAATCCTTTTTTAAAACGCTCTGAATTAAGCATTCGGCAGTTCTGGGCTGAGTAAGCGTGATCATCATGATCTCTAAATGGTAGAATGAGCATTCCACTGAACATTATATCTATCAATTAGGACCATCTTAACTTTATAATGCGTTTGGTAAACTGGAAACCTTTTATGTGTATTTAAATAGAATAACTGATTTGTTACCTTGCAAAGACTAATAAAGATTAAGGAGCCAAAGATGCAAGACTAAAAACAAAACCAAAAATATCACAACGAATGTGAGAAGACAACAGCAGAATGAGAAACTCATCAATATTAACTCAAAAATGGAAAGGGTAGACTGAAAAAAGGGAATATATGGTTGGTCAAATTTAAGAGAATATATTATGTATAGTTTACATAAAAATATTAAGTTTCTCATCAAAAACGTGATTTCACGTGATTGCTTATACTAAACTTAATGTAAACGAGCTTCTAATTACTAGATTGAATTGTGGAAAGTGAGCATGACTAATTCACACAGTATTAACATAAACCAATTACATCTATTATGAAATCTTGCGAGGATGTTATATAGCTATAATTATAATATTCAATTAATGCAGTTAACAGATGTGCGGTGGAATAGCACAGCTGTAACATGACTATCGCAGAAGGCCAACAACCTTGATCATGATGGATGTATGAAAACAAACTGTTTTAATGTAACTCAGTTCAATCACATGGAACCAAAATATATGCATTTGAATTAATTAAATTCAATGAGCTTTTTTTTTTTTCCAGTGTAGGTCTTTATTGAACATCATGCTTGGTGCTGATTACAGCATTACTGATTACAGCACAGATCAGTCTGAGAGACTGTTAAAAAAATGGATAGCAGAAATTATGAGTATATGAAAACATGAACTTGCCCAAAGGAAGCCAGGGTCATTAAGAAGAAAGAATCTCTTCACCATGATAACATAAGTTACTTTGCATTAAAGCATTATTACTAGGCTAATGAGATAACAGCAGTGAGCATATGAACTTCAGTAAGGACCTACCCTTTCGGCTTTAACTTAATATTGATATGTTAATTTTGCTGTTGCTGTGTTGTGCTGTTGAAGTTTTGTTTTGTTAATGTGTTTTGTACTTATGGGCCACTGTAAGTACTGTTAAATATTATTTTCTAAGACTGATTTGTATGCAATATCACAAATGTTGCAGAAAATCCACAAAAAGTATGTGATCGATTTCCTAAAATAAGCACAACACAGTCAAAGCTGCAAGACCCAGATGCTACACCCCTCAAGTATGTCAATTAATAATCAGTGTTGCTGTTTCTTATAAATGGAGAAACCACAATGGTAACATCAAAATAACTCAGGAAAAAATGAACTCATCAAAGCAATTCTTTGGTGCAATTTGGCAAAAAGGTGCTGGACACCAAAATAGATATCAATAGGGAATGATTAGTTGCATTAATGGAAAAAAATAACTTGAACAAGAGCAGGAAATGAAAGTGGTTAAATGGTGGTAGGCGGAATGAGTGAAGGGTTTAATATGGAGAAAAGAGCTATGTAGGGTCGAATGAGTCACTCTTATGCAAAAGTGGTTGCTCACTGGTGCAAGCACTCCAGGAGGAACAGCTGTATCCACTGGCTGGTGGACTTAGTAGACTTAATATATGCAAACACTGATTCCTTTATGGGATATTTTGTAAATTCTGCTTATATTCTCCAAAATATCTACAGTCTACTCTTATAAACCGATGTTCTGTGAGATATTGTGCAGTTTTCAGACGACTCTTTCAGAGAATATGTCTAAAAGCTTTTTCCTGCTTTTGATGAAAATGTTCCCATTAATATGAATATGAATATGCAAATGTAAATACATCTACCAGTTGGATTCCATTGTTTACAGTCCAGGTTGATGCTGAGAGGCCATTGATTAGCTATAATGTGGCACATTTCAAGCCAGCGTCCATATTTAAAGAGCCTGCATTTTTTCCAAGCGCCAAAATGACCTGCCAACTAAATGGATCACAGCTAGAATGGCTAAACAATCCCAAAATAATCAAGTGACAAACCCAAGATTATGTTTGCGACCTTCAGTATTACAGTGTGGTCATTTATACCTCTTACTGCTAAATCTTTTATACGGCTAGCTTTATACCATGACCTGTAAATGTATTTCTAGCATTATAAAGAGTCTGTTTTAATTTTTTTAACCACTTCAGATATTTATTTCTATACTTGTACAGATTGATATGAACCATAGTGCAATGGGGAATTAGACTGGAGTCTGGCATATTCTGTCCTTGTCTGTGGACACTTTTGTGCCAGGTGAAAAATAGGAGAATGGCACGTCACAGATGGGGCTCTGAAGAGGTGCCAGAGCAATGACCACTGACCCTTCATTTTCTAAAATTCCACCTGTCACACCTCCTTCTGGGAACACCCACAATGATCTGTTTCTGTTTTGAGCTAAGGATGATATAAGGACTTCCTGATCAGACTCTGTTCCAAGTCTTGTCAACCATTTATATTTATTCTCTTATTCTGGTTGCACTCTGGGCTTTTTTCAGACTGTGTTTTGGATTTTGTTTGCCCATTTTTGCTGTGGGTTGAGCTATTTTTTAAATAGACTGTCTATCTCATTTCCAATTGTCTGGACAGTATTTCTCCTTTGCAATAAACCATTCTTGCTGCAACCCTTTGGTCCTGGCTTTAGACCACTGAGGATGTTACACTCGGTTTAACATCCCGCCTGGCCATACTGAGTTTCATCCAATTTTGTGACCATGGCCGTCTCTCTGCCGTTTTATCCGTGGCTTAAATGCCAGCCTGTCTGCCATATCATTCCCTAAATGAGTGTTCTGTACCGCACAACCACAGCTGTTCTAGTCTGCTGCTTCTGTCAACCTGAGACCAGTGGCAGCACAATGACTATAACTGCTCACAGTCCCACCTCTTTCACCTACTCAATTCTCTTCAGAGCAATTCATGCAAATATTTCAAAGATTCTGCTTTTCACTCAAGTTGTTGTCAATAACAGAATTTGAAATGAAAATGGTTGTATTAAATTAGAAAAGAAATACAAGCATTTTCACTAGTGCTCTCAGACTTTTGGACCCCACTGTACATATATACCTATATATCTACTTTTATTAAAATTAGGCAGTATGACCTGATATATTTCCAGCTTGCAACTCTAAGCAGCTCTAAGATTCTCACCTTTGGGAAAGTGGCTTAAATTTTTGACTAATTAGCAGATTCCACTTTGAAAACCTTTTGCTCAGCATTATGTGTCAACACGTTTTAGATTAATTTTATTTAAGGACAGGATGGAAGTTAGATAACCAGCTTCCATCATTTCTGTGTTGGGGCAATTGCATATAACATGTATGTGGCATATAGTATGATTCAAGTATTCGTGCCACTGGAGAGTTGCCAATGTCAAAATGAAATTGTGGTACACAGCCAACAAACACTGTGAATGTAAACTTTTACAGTAAGACTTATAGGTTTCTGTTAATAAGAATGCTTGTTTTCAGTTCCCCTGTATTCCATATTGTGTATATGAAACCTGTCAAATGGAAACAAGTAAATTTAATGTAGAGTCAGTTTTAATAAATTTATTATAATAAGAAAAATTCCAATTTATATATCACCTTTCTCAACAGAGAAAGCAAATAAGAGTAGGAACAGAACAGTTCAGCTCAAGTTTAAAAGAGATAATAGAAAAGCAGTTCCCAAGAGATTCAGGGAGTGTGTTCCAAAGTGTAAGTGCTAAGACACTAAATGATCTACTTCCCACAGTGGAACTTAGGGACAGCTTAGAGCTCAGTGTCAGAAAATAGACAGTATGCACAGGGGTGTAAGTAAGGAGGAGCTCATAAAGTTAAAATGAAGCAAAGCCATGTAAGGCATTATATGTTATTTGGATGCAGTTTGGATGCAGAATGTAAGCAGCAGCCAGTGTATTTTGTATATACTGAAGCTGCTGTATGGTTTTAGCCAGAATGAAATGGGAATTGCAGTAGTCAAGTGGTGATAAAAGCATGGACCAAAGATTCATCATCTTTTGGCTTTAGCATGTGGTGAAAAGTGAGCACTACTATGAAGGTGGAAAAAAAAAAGATTTTTGTGAGTGCCCTAATATAGGTCTCAAGACTAAAAGAGGGCTATCTTTTGCACTTCAGATTCACTCAGAAATAAAAGTATTAATCTGTACTTTTCCTTGTCAGTGGTGTGTTACCATGAAGGGTACATCCTTTGTATCATTGGTATGTATCGTTTATCTAAAGATGCATTTAATTAACTTTTAGAGTGAAGCTCTGAAGGTACAACAGTGATTCAATTATTAGGGCTGTTAGACTAGAGTCCAGTCTTGAGATGTTTTCTGTATTGACTGAACTTGTGTCTAATTTATTGACATTTTTATTTAGAGTCTTTGGCATTGGCCTCACTATATATTGTCTTGGTCTTGACAGAGAATTTGTAAAAATAATGTTTATGTAGTCTTTTATTTTTGTATGAACAAAGTTTGTCAAGAAGTAATTCCTTCTTCTTGAAAACACAGCCTAATCAGTGACACAATGCACAAATGGAGCCAACTCCTTGAAGTAAAGGCTTGGCTTAGAAAAGGATTTAATGTTTTTTTTTTTAATCTCGATCTTGACTGGGTCTTACTTTCAATTGGACTAAATCTTAAATCCTTGACAACCCTTAAGACTGCCTAGTCTTTGAATAGTCCTGGTCTTTTACTTGTCTTGGACTTGGTAATGATGGTCTTGACTACAGCCATACTAGTATAAAGATACACACTAAAGGTACAAAATTGCACCCTCGTACCACATCAGCAACAAGGAAAAGTACAGTTTGGTACCTTTATTTTTGAGAGTGTATAATAATGACCCTTTTAATGTTAATGTCCAGATACAGACATTTGTACTCTAAGAATTAAGGGACAATAAATAAAACCTAACTGTTAGCAGTGTTGAGTTTTAGAAAATCAGTGTTGATGTATAGTTTTATATCTTGAATGAGTGACAGAAAAGCAGGTGGTGTTATGAATGTGGTGGACTGAACAGTGAAAACTGAGACTGTGATGTCATATAAATGACCCAAAGGTAACAGATAAACGTTAAAAAGGAGAGTACCAAGAACTGATGATCCCTGGGGAACACCCTGAGCTACAGTAGCAGTGGTGGATTTGATTTTGTGGATTTGCCAATTGAGACAAATGGTGTCTATTAGTAAGATAAGATTTGAACCAGGAAAGAGCAAACCCTGTAACCCCAATAACTGAGAGATGGGAAATGAGTATTTCATGATTTACCATATCAAAGGCAGTAGAGAGCAGGAAAGTGTAAAGTGTTGATGGCCCCAGAGTCAGTGAAGAGAAGATCATTTAAGAGATGAAGAAGAGCAGTCTCAGTACAGTGTTGTTTATAGAAACCAGACAGAAAAGTTTATTATTATTTTGGAAATTTGAAACTTTGAGGCTACAACATTATCCATCACTTTAGATAAGAAAGGGCAGTATTTAGGGCTATTCTATACTTAAGCATTTAATTTGAATAGATGGTGTACAATAAGCCCATATTCTTACATAGACACACTAGACACCAACCTGTGGCTTTCAGTACATAGAGCTCAGATCTAAACCACAGAGAGAAGCAGTTTGATGGAAAATATCTAGTCTTTAGTAGGGTCAGACAATAAATATGTCAGGCATATTGCTATTATTGTGAAACAATTTCATCAGAACAGGAGAGGTTAGTTAAAGTAGTGAACTCACTACTGAAGGCTGAAAAAAAGTGACTTATGACAATAAGAAATAGAAACTTCCGTGTTAGACTTAGCAGGAAAATTGTAAATAGCTTCCATGGGTTTGTGATCAGAAACCCCAACTGCAGAACCAGGGACAGATTTTGGACACAAACCAGTGGAGAATATTGAGTCAAATGTGTGACCACAAATGTGAGTAGGGAAATCAGCATGCGGAATCAGATTAAAACAGTTGAGTATAGATGGAATTTCAGTTGACAAAGAGTAATTTGTATCAAAGTGGATGTTAAAATCCATTAGCACAATGATGGCAAGACACAGAGAGATGGAAGGAGTAAGTAGGTCACTAAATTCAGACAAAACGTTACTGGTTTATGAATAGATTAATAGCAATTTATATTAAGGGCATTATTGTAAATAACACCATCTTTGCCCTTCAACTTAGGCCTTGATAGATAGCCATTGTCTACCCACAGGGTATGAGAATATTGAGATCTTCGGTTGCTGCCATTCCTCAGGGAGAAAAGAAAAACCCATGCAAGCTTTTATGGATCGCCAATTCATAGAATAGCTTTGTCTGTAAGAAAAAGTTATGTTTATACGGTTACAGGCAATGGCCATACACCACTTGTTTAAGAATTCCACAGCCCCAACTTTTTTCTTTTTTTTGCATGATGTGCACTTATCTCAATCTCTGCATAAATCTTTTCTTTCCAGAAGATCTCATAAGTCATTAAGAAGGCATCAGACTATGCACTGCCTGCAAATGCTGCCCACTTTAAGTTTCAGCCATTAAGGAGTCCTTAAACCTGCCATGAAGTCTCTCCATGGATTACTCTCACCTAGACATCCCACACTCTTTTCTCTTGCCGCTGTTTTTGCTGATCAAGAATAATAAGCAGTAAGTGGTTTCTATCAGCAGAGATTTCCTATGGAGATGTACATACTGCTGAAATATAATCAAGGTGTTTTATCAACATAATGTAGCCTCATGTCATATGATGTATGTGGTAGTTAATTCGGGAAGTAAAACTATTACTGGTATTAGTTTACATGCTCACTTCCTGTTGTAGCAGCTATGTATGATGCAAAAGAGATACAAAAAAAAACTGCTCTGGAGAGTTCCTTTGGAACAGTTTGGTTGTAGACTGACTCAATGTGTATGTACTGTGTATTAATTAAGTAATTTAATCATGTGATAGGTAAGTAAAATCCTACAATTTCTAGGGCATTTCCCATCTTCAAAAAACCCAAAAATACATTTAATCTGCAAACTGACTTGTTAGATTTGCTCACATGTTTAACAAGACCACCTAACCTGAATAACCAGAGATGTACATAGCACAGCCAATGGGCTTTTGTTTGTTATACTTATATTTAAAACAATAACATCTTGTGCTATATTAAGCAGAATCTTTAGGTCATTGCTTCAAAAAACAGCCCCATCTACTGGACAGAGATGTCACAAATTTTTTAAAATAGCTTTGCTTTACTACCATGGTTAGTAAGTTAGCCAAAGAAAACAAACATAAACACACAATGTAGTGAAGTTCTAAGATAAGACTACGGTACTATTCGGTAAACTTTAGGGTAAACCGATCTTCACTCGTTCATCACCATATAATAGTACCAATATTCAGTAGCCACTAGTAACCAGTAACTTCTTGGTCTGGTTTATGGATCTGGAACTCATCCCAGGAACACTGGGAATGAGGTGGAAATACCGCCAGGATAGAATGCCAGTCCATCACAGGGCACCATGCGCACACACATTCACACCTAGGGCAATTTAGCTTATCCAATCCACTTACTGGCATGTTTTAGGATGAAACTGGAGAGCTGAGAAAAAAACCATGAAAACGTGGTGAGAACATGCACAGAAAGACCCGAACTCAAGAAGTGACCCCAACTCAGGCTCAAACAGAGAACCCTGGAGCTGCGAGATGGCTATGCACCACCATTCTGCCCTGTATCAAACCAGTACACTGGACTTTTTCCCCTACATCTTGCTCCAGAGATCTATTTAAAATATAGCTCTAAGGTAATCTGAATATACAAACTCTCCACACAAAGGTGACAATTTGAAGTCAAAAGCTGAAAGCCTGCTATGGCAGAAGGCTTAGAATGCCCCTTAAGAGAAACACTCAGCCATCGGACTATATCCATTCATGTCATGATATCTGTGAATGTCGTACAATGGAGTCTTATTCTGATCCCTCGTGCAATCCTGCCTGAGCCCTCCAAGCAGTCTCGTCAAGAATAGAGGGGCCATTTGGGTCCCATTGTCCTGGGAGTATGGCCTAGGTCTGGTGAATAAAAAAGCTCCTTTTTCCAAAATGTGTGAGAAATGTGATAAACCACTGAAGATGAGCGAACGATATTTGAAGGTTAAACACACCATCGGGTTCTGTGTCTGTCAGCTCCCAGTGGGGTGTCACAAAGTCAGCAACTGCTCTCTTTTTGCAACTATCTTCACTTCACTTTTTATTCACTTCCCTATCCTTTTTTTCCTACCTCTCGGCCTCACTCTCTTCTTTTCATTCTGCTGAAGGCGGCATGGTCAATCAATTCTCAAGGCACAGGAGGGCCATTAATTCCCCATGGTCCAGTGAAAGGACACATCATTTGTCGTTCTGTGCAAGGAGTGGAATTGATGTTTTTACAGCCTCTGATCACTTCGCTAACTATGCTAAAAAGAAAATGTCCCAGCAGGGCACCTCTACATTTTATGCCAGTTTTTGAGGGTGCTTTGTTTGCCTGTGAGTCTTGCCTTTTTCAGTGAACAGAATCCTTTAATTCCTCACAATGGGGAAAATGAGTTAATCTGAGGTGAGATGAGGTGAGGTGAGCAGAGCATTATTTTTATGCTTTTCACCTCTGTTTATAATTTCCTATTTGCACATTTCCCTAAATTGGGAGACTTATCAGTTTTACCTTATAGTTAGACCAGAACTGGAAAACAGTGTGTGTGTGTGTGTGTGTGTGTGTGTGTGTGTGTGTGTGTGTGTGTGTGTGTGTATTAATTTAGTGAAGGCATGAGATGTATCTATCTCCTGACAAATTGGTTATTGTTCATTAAAAGGTCTGTCAACATCTAATGTAAGAGAGAGATGTGATAAATCCTCAATCAGTGAAAGCAAATAAAAACACCTCAGTGAGCAATTAAAATACTATTTACAATTTTGTATGTTTTTACTCTGACTTAAACTAACTTAAAGTCTGAGACAAATTTAAAGTCTAAATCATTGTTGTTTCATTTCACTATGTACTTGTATATGGCTGAGATGACAATAAACTCCACTTTACTTGACTTGAAGTCAATTAAACTCCTGGGATATTGATCTGGTCAGTTAAGTATCAGAGAGGGTTGTTAATCAGTTTCAGCTGCTTTGGTGTTAATGAAATTAACAACAGGTGCACTAGATGGGCAACAATGAGACG
>CM074961.1:12009847-12028424 GCA_037577455.1 Pangasius macronema
AATTTTCATTTCCATCAAACGATGTGGCATCCTTTCATTCCTAACACATTACCCAGTCCATATCAGTATAGATATCCTGCATAATTTTTTTTCCCCACTGAGATCTGATGTGTTTTCAAAGTGTTCCTTTATTTTTTTTTTGAGCAGTATATATATATATATATATATATATATATATATATACACACACACACAGTATAACACGGTCCCATTTAATTTATGTCTAGCTTAGTCTAGATAATTCACAAGACGTTTGCCTAGATACTTAGCTAGCTGTACCCTACGTTTATTGCTATTATTTTGATTGTGTGTGAGCACTGTCAGATTAGTAGAGTAGCAAAGTAAGCTAAATGTACTAGCTACATACACTCACCAGAGGCACCAACAATCTCTGCTACTTTCTTCAAAACCTTTATTTTTTTTATGTCTTTATATAAATTTAATGAGACTTCTTATATGACAAAGGATGATGAAACCAATACTAAAAACCAAGTTTTTCTTCCATTTTCACACATCAGACAGTAAATGGTTATTAACAACAGATCTAAATTTGTGAGTGGGGAACTGAATAAACGTTGGACCACATGTGCCATAGGTCCAAGGAATCAACTGAGCCAATTATTTGGATTTGTCACTTTACCATGTCATACCTAATTTGCATAGAATTGAGAAAATCAATTCAATTCAAATGTCACTTGTTGTGCTGTCACTTTGTCACTTGTCACTGAAATCACCGCTCTGTGTCACGGACATACATAGAAAATGAATGGTTGTCTGTTGCTTTGTCACTTGCTTGTGTGAACGTAGGGTAACTCTCCACCATGTTCTATGAATATGTAGCAAGGGAGTCAAGCTTGAGGCAGTGCCACCAGTTAAGTAATGTCTGTTGTAGAGGAGTTCAAAACTGTGATTGTGCTTTAATGATACAGCAGGGGTAGCATTTTAATTTGAACACTAGTACAATTAGTCTTTCATCCTTTACCCCTGGAAAATATCCAAGTATGAGACCATGATAACACTTTCTTAAATTACTTTTTTAATATTCTGCTTTTTACATTCTCTTTCATCGTTACCCACTATCTTTCCCATCTAGGGCTTTTTATTGTAAGCTCCAAACTGAGAATAACTAAAACCACTGCCTCAAAAAGGGCTCATGAATCAACACACAGCTTAAAGTAAAGAGAACACACTGACATAAAATATAATCCAGGATAGACTGGTGCTCATCTGTCACACTGCTCTCCTTGGCCCTGCACCTGTATACCTTAACAACATTAATGGGGACTCATGATCTAAATGTTTAATGATACATTAGAGTCTCAGAGTATGTGCTGAGAAAAGCACTTTCACCCTAATCCACCTGCAAAGAAAGGAGCCAAGGGTCAGAGAATGCTAGCTACAAATACTGGTTCTATGAAGACTGGATAACCACTAGGGGTGGTGAAAATCTCCTGGATCTCCTGCACAACCATGTTGAAACTTTCAACGAAATCCTGAAGTGACTGTATGACAGGATTAAAAAAATACCATTGTCGTATGGCCATTGTTCCCTGGAACCTTCTGGAACCTTTGGTTGTTCAGTGACAGGGAACCCTAGCAACAGTCATAGAACCACAGGTAAAAATTATATAGCATTCTATTGCACCCCTCCTAACAACCAAGGGCAGGGAGATTGACCCGAATAATCTTTGTCATAAAAAACCAACCTATATTTAGACTGACTGGAAAGGTGTTTGGAGATGAGAACGGCAATGTTAACTGCTTTTCTTAGCATGGCATGTCACTGTAAGGGCCAGGCAGCCAGCCCACTTGGCATAACAAGTAACAGCAGCAGGTTCCACTTCATGAAATACTGTGAGGTCAATCAAAAAGTAGGTGATATGCCTTTGAGCAGAAAAGGATCAGCACATGTTGATGTCCCAGAACCAGTTGGTTCATATGGCCTAACTTCTCATTAGAGTTTCACATGCCTCCTGTGCCTCTGTGGCACCACATGGCCCACCGGCCAATGTCCATAGTGATGTAGGAGACATCAATGTCTCTCCAATCAATTGAGCACTGGTCATTAAGCAATCAAAGGTGACAGAGTCTTGAGATGCCTGCATGCATCTCAAGACTCTGCTGTGCAGTCAACACAGGGGATGCCCACATTAGGCTGTTTCTCTAGTCAGTGCCAAGGCAGCCATCATAGCTGGTATTCATCCTCAGCTTCTAGGGAGCTTACCCATTAACTGCATGAGTGCAATCTACTGAGAACTGAAGCTGTGTATAGTGTAACCCAGCTAACTTGGTGACCAACTACATGTTATAGTGCATACTTGGACATGCTAGCAGGATGTAGCCACAGGTCCACTAATCTTCGGACAGTGGGGACTGTGGAAGCTGGGAATTGTGGGGAAGATATAGCAGTCATCCAGGGGACATAGTGGTCCATAACATGGTATGCTCAACAGCATGCTGCTATGTTGAGGGAGACCACTCAACCATGTCAGCTGCACTATTTACAGGTTCTCTATTCAGGCGACTGAGAGACCAAACCAAAGTCCCCACAGAGATACAGGGGCCAAACTCCAGCCCCTGTATGCATGTTATCCATACATAGTTTGTCAGCAGAGAGCCACTCGACCACAATAGTGGCACATAGTCACAGGCCCACAGATGGCAGGCAAAGTGAAAAACTCAAGGGTATATAAAAAGATGCACCTGGTGTGGATGAGTGGTGAGTGCTTCACTGAGAAACAGAACAGTTTGTTGCTAACTTGCAGACAAAGCAAGAGTGATAGATAAGTAATAGATAAGGCTAGCAACTAACAAGGGTCCCAACTCAGGCTAGCACAATCTAGCAGAATTCTGAAAGGCTCCAATATATATGAAATACACTCACAGTGGATGAAAGGAGATGATAGGAGGTGATAGGAGGCTATCACCAGCTTGGGAGGACATGTTACCTCTAGCTCTGACCGTCGTCATAAGTTATTACAAAGACCATGAGCCGTAGCACATGTATGAGGTGAGAAAATGAAAGGTAATGATGACCATATGATAATAGCATTTTGTATGAAATATTGTGTCATGTAGTCATTCAGTGACTTTGTTGAAGGTCTTGGCATGCATGTGCACATGCACGAGAAGGTATTCAGATGATTCTCACCTCCTCGCAAGGTTAAGTGGGGTGAAATAGAACCTGAACTGGGCATTTGCTTTACATGTCAGGATTACAGTTCTTGCCCTTTTCAGCTTCTCTTTCCTTTCAGCTCCCTTTTGGCCTTTCTACAGTTTGGCTGGATGAAGAAAAACCACTGAGCTGGTACATTAGTGATGGGAGCACATTTTATTTGCCATGATTTCTTTTGTGGCAATGATGCAGCAAGAATGAACTTTTCCATACTGCTCAGAGGTTTTCGCTGGTGTAATAGATGTTTTCACTACATTCCAAGCCATGGTATCATCTGAAGTAATGAATCTATAACAAGAGTGCACTCATTTGCATATCATTTATTATATTCAGATGTCTTGGTCAGTTTATTCAGGACTGCACACACTTAAAACACTTTACATTTATTGTATGTATAAGTGCAATAAAGCTGACTCATTTGTGTATCATAGTATGGACCTGATTACAGTATATCCTCACTGATTGTCTCAGAAATATGTCTGGCCAAGGGTTTCTCTTGAGCTCTATTTAAGCATGCAAGTGAGGGACATGCACTCACTGACACAGCATCAGCAAGGAGTCCATCCTGAGATTATGGCTGAGAAATATTGAAGTTCTGACCTCCATGTGATCTCCTTTTTATGCCATCCTAATAACCCCAGGGAACATGTGCGCCTTAAAATGAAATTCATTCTTTCTTATACAGCTTTGAAACAAAGGCCCACAAGTGGCCACTCTGACCTTTAAGATTTGAGCATAAATGTGTTATTCAGGAGCATACAAAATGGATTTTGACTCTTTTCTGACAGCCAGAAACCACACAGTTAAGAAAAGAATGTGAACATTTTCATTGCATTTAAGTTACAATATGTTAATATATCATAGGTCTTCAACCTGTAGCAGTTCCTATCTTGTGGTTTCATGTGTTGTGCTGTAGGCTGACTGGCATTTCCAAATTGTCTGTTCTCCAGGTACTACAGTTTCCTCCCCCAGTCCAAAGACATGTGTTGTAGGCTGACTGGCATTTCCAAATTGTCTGTTCTCCAGGTACTACAGTTTCCTCCCCCAGTCCAAAGACATGTGTTGTAGGCTGATTGGCATTTCCAAATTGTCTGCAGTATGATTGTGCCCTGTAATGGGTTGGCCCCCCATCTACGGCCCCCCCACCTTGTGCCCCAAGTCTCCTGGGAGAGGCTCCAGGCTCCCTGCAACCTTGTATAGGACAAGTGGTACAGAAAATGGATGGATATAGAACTTCTATAACAAACAGTGGTTTCAGATTATATTGAAGTACGTTTAAACAATCCCTATAAATCTGAAATGTCATTTACAAAGAGAAATGTAATGACATTCAATCTAAATGCTATTCAGTTGACCATGTCAAGGCCATAATCACATACTAACCTATAAACATTTACAACATCTATTACATCTATCTAAACATTTATTACATTTTTCCTGCTGCAAATATTAAGCATTTACTGGTAAACAAATTCAAATTGCATACATGCCGAAAAAATGTTCCATAATTGTTACATTCAAATCCACTATCCACCATTTCTCACCATCAAGGAGACACCACAACTCCATAATACAATCCAGTTCAGACATTAGCTTGCACTCCATGTATTTATATCAGTTCATTCACTGCCTGTCTTTGCAAGGGTTGTCCTATTCCAGTGGGCATTTTTAGCATTGGTTTCTCTATTTGTTATTCTTGGTTTTTGAGTTTTTGCTCTGCTCTTCATTTTGATTTTATTTTCCCTGTATTGTGTGCCTGATGTTTGACCCCTGACTGTTTTTTTTAATCTGCTTATTTGAATTGTTAATAAACAGCTCACGCTAACATCTATCTGCCTCTGTTGTATGACAATGATTAATTACTTTCACAAAATAAGATCACTGAAGATGATTATGAGTTACAGTGAAATTTAATTCTGAAGTTTCATAAAATTCTGGCTGCAACTAGATGCACAAAGCAGGAATCACAATGTAAAACTTTACACACTGATGTCTAAAAAGTCTTTCATGAAATAAAGATTCAAGATTCAAGATTATATTTGTCACATCCAAAGTTATATACAGTATATAACCTGAAGTGAAATGAGAACCTGGTCTAGTCCTCTATAGTCTGTGCATTTAAATACTAAATTACAAATTAGTAATGAATAAGAAATAAGATAATAAAGAATAAGAAACATATGTACAGGAATGTGCAAAAAATCGATGTACACAATGTGCAGTATGTTACGTGTACAAAATATGTGAGTATGTTACGTGTAGAAACAATACAAAGTGCAAAGTGCAGTGTGCAGAGTGTCGATAAAATTCCAAATTATAAACTTTTTGGAACTGGTAAGATAAAGTTTTTTTTTAAGTACATTTTTACAGATTTTGTTTCACAAAAAGTAAATGTTTTCTATGGTAACACACTTTACATACTGTCTTGTACATGGTATACATAGGCTCTTATGCTGGTACACTACATAATATGCAAGATATTGTGCTGAAAGCCAAATTAGCACAACAGGCCCACTGTGATAGAACACTAGGATTGTGCAGGCAGGTGTTCAAAAAACAGCGGTCCCTCAGCTGAAATCCTGTATCTTACACATCTGTGCTAAGTGTGGTAGCATTAATTTCTGTTCTGTAGCTATTCTTGGCACAAAGTTCAGCATAGTGCTTTTTTATATTTTCAATATGGGCAGATATTGTGAATGCTGTTTCCAATTTGCAATAGTAATCCTAAGTTAACAACAATTACTTAACCTACTACTGTTTAAAAGGCCATTTATTAAGACCAGTCACAGCTTCTTCACTGTTTAAGTAGCAGAGCACAAGTACTTATCCTAGATAGGACTAGGGATGGTTTAACATTCAAACCAAGAACAGGTGGTAGTGGCATAAAAAAGAATTGTTGAATTAGGAAAATAAAATCTATTATAGATGCCTTATGGATTAATAGTTGTAACAAATTTTCCTCCGGGTTACAGAATTTAGCTTGTAGACAGGGCCATACTTATGGCCCAGAGCCTGTTGCCCTACAGCTCTGAAAACAGGATGAGTAGCACACCTACAATTAAACAGACCTGCAGGCCTTGCAGGACTGTGCACAGTATTTAAAGGACAGACACCAGTGATGGAAAAGCCAGAGGCTAAGAAGACATCCCAATCCCTGGTGTGCCCAATCCCTATGCACATTCACCTCAACACACTAATGAAAAACTCAACTGGAAACTGGTGACAGCAATAAAGCATGCTGTTATGTGAATAAAAATTCATGAGATACAAAGAAAAGACAATGCTCTAATCAAAACATTCAACCAATATATCTATTTGTTAATTAGTACTCACAAAGCATGTAATCATTTACATGCTCTGTGATTGGGATCTTAAATCAGAAACCTAGTGTTTATTACTTAATAGCTCCAATTCACTGCCACAAAGTTTATCTATAACAAAAATATTAATGTATCACTGAGTTTAATAATGATACAATAGATAAAAAAGGTCTACACAGCCCTGTTAAAATTGCAGGTTTTTTAAATGTTAAAATGTAAGATATTTTTCCACCTTTAATGTGATATACATTAGCATATTAGGAAAAAAGAAGAAAAAGAAAAACCTTAAAATAACTTGGCTGTATCAGTGCGAACACCCAGTAACCAATGCGTTGTTAAAGCATCTTTTACTTGTAATACAGTACACAATCTTTTTGGGTTGTCTTTTTGAGTCTACCAACTTTATTTTATTCTGCTGTTCCTTGCAAAAATGCTCCAGATCTATCAGTTTGCAAGGGGCTGTCTGTGCACAGCTGTCTTCAAGTCCTTCCACAGGTTTTTGATAGGATTTATATCTGGGCTCTGACTGGGCAATCCAAAACTTTGAACTTCTTCTTCTGAGGCCATCCTTTCCTGACTTGGATTTGTGCTTTGGGTCATTGTCATGCTGGAAGGTGGAATTTTTCTTCAGCATCAGCTGTCTAACAAAGGCCTGCAGGTTTTGTGCTAAAATAGATTGGTATTTGGAGCAATCCATGATTCTTGATCATGATCTTGACTAGAGCCCCAGTCCCAGCTGAAGAGAAGCAGCCCCATAGCTTGATGCTGCCATCACCATGCTTTACCATAGATATGGTGTTCTTGGGGTGATAAGCTTTCTTGTTTTTGTGCAAAACATATCTTTATTCCCATTATTCCCATTAGTTCTACCTTGGTCTCAGACACAAGTGATTGCTTTTATACTACACGGGAAGCCTGCTTCCCTTAAAATTTATCCCGTAGAACCCAGACATAGAAATATTTGTTGAAAAAAAATCATCTGTGCTAAATTTTAGTTAACAGTGATGCATAAGAACAAAATTAATATTTTTGGTAAACAGCCTTTAATGACCAAATTTGGCAATGTGGCATATTTGCAACGTTGGGTTTTTCAAGTGGCATTTTGACAACAGTACAGAAACTACTACTACTACTACTACTACTACAAAAAAAGACTTGTTATTGTTATTTGCTTCTTTGCGTTCTTAGGTACATAAATTATTTAATAATAATAATAAAAAAAATTATACTTTTTTTGCCATGACCTTTGAAATTTGTGTTGCATAATTGCAACAGAGGGTGCTACGGGGTTAATAAAATGCAGCAATGAAATGTTCACCTAAATGTTTATATTATTCATCAATGTTGGTGGAATTCAATATTTTACTGAATCAAATGATCAAATATCACACTGCAATATCACGGTGTTCAATCATTTATCTCAAACTGTTTTGGGCAGCTCAGCTCATTAAAATCTCCTTTGAAGCCCCCCGATGCAGCACTAATAGACACTCAGAGAAGCCCATGTGTCTCTGGGTGTCTATTGCAGATTTAAGTACACTGTGGTTTAATGGTATAGGATTAATGCATATTAATGCTTATTGTTACAGGCTTTTAACATGTCATTTTGAGCCATGCCCAGATACACGGGCTTCACTGGGGGTGAATGAGTGTGGACGGGTGTGTTTTGCAAAGAAAAAAACATCTCAATATTTATTGGACAGTGCACTCTTCGTTTGTCCTGCCTGGAAGTATGGCTTTTCCTCATGATGATTGGTAGACCTCTCAAAGGGGTGGAAACTCATAACCAACTGCCAATCACTTACACAGTAATGAACATGATTGATCTTAAATTTAAATATGGGCAGTAGTAGCTTAGTGATAAAGACAATAGACTTCTGACTGGAAGGTTGTGAGGTCAAACCCCAGCACTACCATGCTGCCACTGCTGGGGCCTTGAGCAAGGTCCTTAACCCTCAACTGCTCAGTTGTATACAATGAAATAAATGTAAGTTGCTCAGGATAAGGATGTCTGCCAAATGCAATAAGTGTACAAAAATATATCGGCACCAGTTGGAATTGCTTATAATTTGCAGATATTGTAAGTTCTGTTTGATTATTTGCATTCAATTCTGAAATTAGTTCTTCATTGTTGTTGATTTGTTTATTGTAGTTTATTGTTGTTCTGAAAATTGTTGTTACTGTTGTCAGACCATAACACATTTTTCCACATGGGTTAGGGTGATTTTATGTTTAGTTAGGTGGGCTTCGTTGTGTTTTTTTTTTCACCCTACCCCATATCCCAGGCATGTGAAGAATATAAGAGATTACTGTCACATGCAGGAAGTGACCAATATTTGCTAGATATTCCTGCAGCTCCTTTATTATTGCTGTATGTAGGTCTCTTGGCAGCCTCCATGATAGGTTTTCTTCTTGTCACTTTGCCAATTTTGCAGGGACATCCTGTTCTTGGTAATGTCGCTGTGGTTCCCCATTTTCTCCACTTGTTGCTGATGGTCTTCATTATGTTCCATGGTACATCGAATGTTTTGGAATTTCTTTGTACCCCTGTCCTGATTGATACTTTTTGACAAGTGAGATACCATATAGGCTTTATAAGCTTTTTGTGGACGATGGCTTCAGCAGTCAGATGAAACCAAGAAGAAAGGAAAATCCTACAGAAACAGCTAGTCTTTATTCGAGGTTAATCAGAATAATTTCACTGATGACAGCTGTATGATACTTACTTTGAATTTGAATTTGGTTAATTCTGAACCCAGTCACATGGCCCATTATAAATGGGTGTGCAACCAGGTTATTGTAAGTTATTGTAAGTAACCCCTCTCCCACAAAACATATCTATTTGATTTTCACTTACATTTTTTTGGGGCGCTACGTCACATTAAAGGTGGAAAAGATCTGACAGGATTTACCTTTGTTTCATTTTTTACATCATAAACCCAGGAGTGTGACTTTTTATATCCATTGTAACTTTATCAATTTAGCAGATAATCAGACTGTTCAGCCTTTTCCTTTATGAATTATCTGTACTGTGCGTAGAATATGTGATGATTACACGGTGATCTACAAATACCTTGGAATCATTTATTTTATGCCATGACTCCAACACCCATCCAAGTCCATGTTCACAAAGCTGCACCTCCCAGGATCATAGCGTTCGTTTGGTAGCCAACTAGCATTTTATTATCCTTGGCCAAATATGATAGTTAGCTCTAAACACTTTAAATACTGACATGCTAAATAACTCACTGCCTAAATTGCATTTGCTAGTTTGCAACTTATTTTAGGCGATCTGACTAACTAATTTATAGGTACTGTTCATTTCAATCTACTTGACCAGTTAGTTACAGGGGTAGCTATAAACACAAAATACACTGGCACACCAAACAATTTACTCTACTGATTTGTTGCTGAACACATTGATCTGAACAATTTCTTACATTACCTTTCCAGGACAACTGTCTCTAATTTGTTATTCAAATTCCTCCCTTTCATAGTAAGAAGTTTGCCTTCATCTTGGAAAAGCTGTTTTCTCTTATTTCATTTTGGCTTCATTATTTCACTTTATTCCCACCAGCTTTGTTTTTTTTTTTTAAAACTGCTAGCAACAATATTTTCCATATGGTGTACAAATGGGGTGGAGAAAAAGGGGGTGTCTATAGGTGGGATGTCTGAGAGGAGGGATGTAAACACCACCAAGGAGTCCACCACAGCATTATTTTCCCTTAGGAATCTGATACACTTGCATAAATCACATTCTTTAAACATTTCTCTGATTTTATAACCATAATAGCAGGAGCAATAAAATTATTGACAATTCAACATTCTAGCGAATGTTCGGTTAGAAGCAGAACGCAAGTGGAAAAGGGATAATCCATATTAATAATGAAAACATAAGCAAAGGTCAACACCAGGAAACACGGAGGCCGAAAACAACGCATAGAAAGGCTTGTTGTCAAACACTGGGACTTCACAATGAGACAAAGACACAACTGGGTATAAATAAGCAAACTAATCAAAGGCTTAACACAAAACAGATGGATATAATTGGGTAACACACCAATGAGAGGACAAGGGCGGAGACAGTGCTAAAACCAAAATAAAGGCACATGCCTATAAAATAAACAAACGCAGATGGCCAAAAAAAACCCAAGCAATTGCACTGAGCACTGCAACTCACAGTGAGAGGGAGAAGTATATTCTGTTTGTTACCATGCAAGAAAAATATTTGAAACAGACGTGAGTATCTGTGATTTATGACCTTGATGTGTTTCTTCTCACTGAGTGTTTTAGGTGTAAAAACAAGGTTTCAAACTCAAACTCTCAACAAGGTTTGAGAGTGTCAGTTTCTCGATAAGCAGCATTCGCCATTCTGTCTGTCATTCGCTCACTCTTTCTCTCCTTCTCCCTGGATGTGTGAGTGAATGTGTAAGTGAATGAGTGTGTTTAATCACAGGGGGTATAGATTGCCATGGCAACAATGCAGCTTCATCAAGATGTAAGTGAAATCTTTTGTAGAAATTATAACAGTATTATACTACTACTACTGTTATCTGTTTCCCCCTGTATTTCCATTCTTGGGCCTTTTAGAAGAAAAGAAGCATGATGTGTTGGTAACAGCTGTGACCTATATTTTTTGTTGACCTATATATATCCTATCCTAATAAAGTGGCCAGTGATTGTATTTGCAGCAATGTATAGGTGTTTAAATTAAATCAGCCAATGCAATTGTCCTTTCCTCAAGACAATACTAAAAATCTGCCTTAAATTTTAAAAGGAAATGGCAGAGAAAGAGAAGGAGAGAGAATAAGAGAGAAATAATGTTGCTTTGGAAAGCAAAAATAACAGGTTCACATCAGGATCTGTCAGTCAAAACAAGTAGATAGAATGACTACCCAGCAGATGATGGAAGACTGGCTTGTGTGACTGGTGTCAGCATATTTTCATATGTCTCCATATTATCCATAACTTTGGGGTAAAACTCAACAATCATAGATTCCTAGACTCACAGAGCGAGGATCTGAAAATTAAACTGATGCCTACAAAGCAGAGGAAGACTACAAAAAAAATATCAAAGCACTTCTGTTTTTAACAGTTTCCACTGTCTGGCATGTCATTAAGTAATGACAATTAAGGGGAACTGTAGAAGTCAGTGCCAGCTCTGGAAGGCCAAGAAATCTCTCAGATAGCTCTATGCTGCTCAGAAGGGCAAAGCAAAATCTGCATATGACATGCATGTTCTTCTGTGCAGTGTTACTTGCACAAAAATGATCTGCATGGTAGAGTCATCAGAAGGAAACCTTACCTGTGGCCTCCACAGATTGAACATCTGATACATGCAAAACAACCTCTAGATAGGCCAAAGCCATTTTGGAAATAAATGCTGTTGACCAATGAAGTAAAACTGAAACTCTTTGGCCACAATCGATCAATGGTATGTTTGGAGAAAAAGAACATCATTTGATGAAAAGAACACCTTGCCAACTGTTAAGCAGGGGCAGATGGAAGAATGGATTTCAGTAAATTTCAGGAAGCAAATGCAACATAGTCAGTCAAGAAACTAAATCTGAAAAGTGCTTGGCTTCTACAACAGTATAATGCTCCAAAACATACCTTGAAATCCACAATGAACTACTTCAAGAAACGCAAGCTGAAGCTTTTGGAATGGCCCTCACAGTCCTCTGACTTGAGCATCTTTTAAAATTTGAGGTAGATTTTAAACAGGCTATGCTAGTCCTAGTGATTCACTTATAAATCACCTGTGCACTAATGTTTGCAGGAAAAAAAAGTAAAGATTGTGTTTACTTCTTTTCATTTATACAAAATATGTAACTTGGTCAGGGGGTGGACAAACTTTTGCATACAACTGTAAAAAAAAAAATTGTCTGCCATTGTGTTTGCCAACACACTTCGGGGTCTGTGATTTATCCACTTGCTGCTCCTCTAAGCAATATTCACCTGGAAAGCAGGTCTAAATATGGAGGTCTGAATGTAGGATCATAAACTTTTACATGCTTCCACCATGAGAGTTCTTTTATAGGTATGTTATTAATGTTCGCTGCATTTCACTTTAATAGCTGGACTCCATCCAGCTTTATAAGAGCACCCTTCAACCACAGAAGAAGCATAATGTGATTCATCATCCAGTACTAGATACATTCACCTTCATTAAGATTGGAGCATCCACATAGCCTGGTGAAGGGCAAATCTCAAAGCTTGACATCATAAAAGGCTTTTTGTTCTCTTCATTGCATTGTTATACACTTCTGGTTCACTTTATAATAGGACTAACCAGATATGGTCAAATCAAAGTCAGTGTAGCGATCAGCTTTGACTGGACTGTGTCACTTCAGGGTTTAAATGAAAGAGCCTCAATGAGGGTTATATCTCATGGGTACAGGAAAAGTAATTACAGCCAATCGAATGCTTACAGGACTTCTTGTTTTGACTAGAGGCAACATTAAGTGGATAAATGTCCACGATGTAACCCAGTGCCATGTCAAGAAATAGTGTCCGCCACTTTTCCTTAATGAACAGAAAAAAGCCCTCTGGCAAGGACAGGGCCTGAGGAAAGATATGTTTCCTTGATAATATGTGCAGGAAGTCAACGGACAAAAAGAGCTTGATGTTTAAATGCAGGCTTAACAAATACAGGTAAGTGACACAGTCACAACACTATGTGTCTGCATGGATGAATATTAGTAAGTTGAGGGCAAAAGTTTGAATTCCCCATGGTTTTGAAAAAAAAAAAAACAGCTTTTTTCAATAGAATTCCAAAATATTGCAGATGAAATGTATGTATTCTAAGGCAACAGTCCAAAATATATGGCAAAACCAAATAATAATAATAATAATAATAATAATAATAATAATAATAATAATAATAAAGCATCCAAACATGATTGGAAGGCCTGTTTTGAAGGCAATGTGTGGGAGGGAGTTGGACTCAACCTGAACTTGCACTGTACTTGATGTTGTACTGTATGCCTTGATATAAAGACTGAAATTCTGCATAATATGAAAGATTTCCCAGTATTTATGTGCAGCCTTCCCCTCATCAACACTTCATTTACCTGCACTGAGGAGTCTATCCTGTGTTAATGACACCAGTTATTCATGTGCTTTAATCCTACATGTCCACTTTGAAAACAAAATGTGCCTGGCAGATTGCTGATTGATCTGCCACCTAAAAGACAGACCCCTGTCAATTTTGGACTAGTTCACATTTGTGAGAGCAGCCAACAGATTGCACCTACCATGTCAATAGCTGTAAACAACATACCATATTCAGAGATGAGATCAGTAACATTTGTCACCAGACAGATGGTGTTAACAGGGAACACAGTGTTTCTGTCAGAGTCGGCTATGTTTATTAGCAGGTGATATTAACTTTAATTTAATTAAGAGAGATTATATAACTGACTACTGCTTTTACAAATGCAGAATCCTTCTGATCTTAAATGATAAGGCAGTGGATTGAGTACCAGTTAAAAATAATGCCAGTGAGGAAAGTGTCAGATGTCCAGTTTCATAGAAGTATGAACCACATCATGAGATTTTTCAATTTTCCAACTTTGGACAAACTTTCCACTGATTAAAGGACAATGTGATTCCCACACGCTGATGTAATGTGATAAGCTTCAGAGCCACAATTACAGCTTCTGCAACTTCAATTTGCACGTTCTCTGCATGTCACATTGCCCAGGAGCTTTGACAGCATGGCCCATCCCTTTCAATTAAAGCATTAAAGCACATTAAAGACAAGAATTCCACTCTTACTTGCCCTAGGAACACAGAACAGCCATCTACCTCTTGTTCTATGCAAAGCCTTAATTACCTGAGATAATTATTTTCAACACCAGTACAATTAGTGTCATTTTTTCAGGAATTCAGTAGACCCAAAGAGAGCAAAATTCTGAAAGAGCCGTGAAAGAGATCTGATATTTTTTAGTTACATGTACTGATATGTATGCAGTCACACAGCATGATGGCTTGGGTAAGTGAGCTAGAAAATACAGAGAAGAAAATAAGAGAAACTAGAGAAAGAATTTTGCTAATTGTTTTATATATATATATATATATATATATAGCATATACCTAGACCACTGATTTCTCACTTCATTCCCATTCATTATCTTGCAGAGATATAGGTGAGATGAGACTGATCAGTCACAAATCACACTTGAACCTCTATAGGTTAAATGAGCTCTATTAGCTGTTGATGAAAAGCAAGTAAGGTGTGACACTGTGCTACTGTTACTTGCACGCGTCTGAAGTCGGCTTCTCACTTTGCCCTGCCAGGCTGGATAAACTGAGCTTTATTAGATAGTAGGCAGAGCACACTCTTAATGATGTCACAGGAATTGAAAAGGGGATGAGTGGGATTGATGTCAAAAGCTTGAATAAATGGACACATAATGTGGAGGAAAAGAGAGACACTTCCTGCTGTGTATACTCAGTGTGTGTGTGTGTGTGTGTGCAAACCCATCAGGAGCAGCTGCTGCTGAGCTCTCGCTCACACACAGGTGCCTTATACATGCAGAATATTATTATCTTCCTCTTTTTAAAGATTATCTTGGACTGACTCTAAGGCCACTCTAAGTCTGAATTAGAGTAGAGTAAGTATGTTTAATTTGTTTTCCATTTGTTCCATATCAGACTCATGCAAATTAAACAGACTTCAAAAGAAAGATATTTACCAATGAATGTGTGGAAGGTGTAGGGCAGGAAAAGTCTTTCATTCACTGGACAAAAATATTATACTGCCCTCTGACATATAATCTGGCATTTAATTACATAATTATATACATGTAATCTAACGTATAATCTGTCTCTGGCCAGTATAATCTGTCTGTTCTCTGCCCTGTCACATCTGTCAGTTTAGCCTGCTATCATCATGTCCAAAAAAAAAAAAAAACAGGAGGAGCTGATTTTCTTGGGTTTCTTAGGTTTATGTGAGTGGCAAGTATAAGAGCTTTGCTACTATAATTTGATTAAATAAAAATTATAGCATAGTCTAATAATAATAATAATAATAATAATAATAATAATAATAACAAAATACAGTTTCATACTGCTTTGCAGAGAAATTATCTCATCTGAAAATTACAAACAATAAATCCCTATTTCAAGGCAATTGCTGCTGCATACGTTTGCCCATTAGAGTAAAGTGTGTTCATTTTGCTAGTTTAAGGCTTTACTAAAGATATTTGTTTTCCAGAAATTTTATATCACTCTGATGTTTAAACCAGCAAGCATGGAATACTGATGGTCAATTAAGCCTTTAGGACACAAAACAGATATATTAAGAACATATTTTAAACACATTACCAATTACATACTGATTGGATCAGTACTGATAATTCCATATAATAACATACAAATTAGTATGGTTGCTAATTCTATATTGTTGACTGTTCACTGATTCAGTGAAACAATCCCACATCTCCTAAACTCTTTCTTGATAAATAAGGCTTGACACTTGTTCTCACTGCAATTTAACCTCTCTAACCATGTTCTCTCAAACGTCTCAGACATGAGTTTGATGGGTTTAATTCTGCATGAAGACCCCTCACTTACACCAGATAGCTTGGGATGTTTATGATCTAGTTGACTTGTCTGGTAGACTGGAATATGACACATACAGTAGCAGCCATATATGTATATACATAATGCACCATATCTGTTCTGGTAAGCCACAGATGTTTAGAAAGGCTAATCCATAGCTACAGCTGCACCCATTCAGCGCTCCTCTCCCATCACACTGTGCATGTTCTCGGAGACCCTACAACAGGCAGGTCACCTTTGAAAGCAGCTCTTCCACTGAACTCCCATTGCCTCTAATACTATCCCCATGCCGCGATCAAGGGGCATATTTTATAGGGCTTCAAAAATACCAATGTCATTAATATGCACACAAGGGAGAAGCACGAAATGTCATGCACACACATCCAGTCCACTCACCCTTTGGGTGTACGCACACAGAGGCATGCACAAAAGGAAATTCAAAACCCTTTTTTGGTTTTATTGCATGCACATATACACCCACATACACCCACATACAGGCACACACAAACTTGGTCCATAGTGAAAACTGCATTCCGACATGAATTTTGATTCTGATAATAAGCTCAGCGGGAAGTTCATCAGGGACCCAACTGTGCCTCTCCTGTCTTTTTGCTAGCGCAAAATTGCATTGAGCTACCTGCTGTCCCCCACTTCTCAACCAAACTTCAAAAGTCACCCATCCCCCAGATCCTGTTTTGGAATAAAGAGCTGGTTGGTGTTTGCTAAGGAAAAAAGGATTTGCGAAGCATGCAGGGGAGATGGCATTTACAACTCATGCTGATTTTTTCGTTTTACACTTTTGATGCCATGAATATATAACGTTTTTTTTTGTGTGTACATACAATTTGACACTCTTTGAGGATTTGTTTATCGCTTTGTGATTTGTCAATGCCCCTGTTGCTCATCATCTTCAGACTGGTGTGCTTTTCTCTGTTATATAAAATTTAGATGGCACTAATAATCAACATTTTTTACTAATCTGAACTATATATAAAGTACATGTGAGCAGAATAGTACAGTTTTGTGTTGCCTGCGGTAAAGTAAAACACACTGACACATTTATTCATAAGTCGTGATGACCTCTGGATAATGAAGGGGGAGAGTGGGGTCAGTTGTGACAAGGATCAGCTGCAAAAATTACACCAATTAGCAACAAGCTACGCTGGTAACACTTACTCTGCACATGCTCAGTCGCATCCTCTACCTGCTGGAAAAGGACAGCAACTTAATTACAGAACATTATTCAATTATGTGATCAGTTATATGCAGATGAAACCAAAGTAGGCTAGGTTAAGTCGCTGTCTAGTTGACTATCCGTTAGCACATTTAGCAAGCTTGATAGTTGATGATGGAAACTGGTTAGCTAGCATATCAGATTTCAGAATGGTTGATAGTATGAGGTCAGATGTAATAGTGTTATCAGTACAGGTATTTACGATATTTCAGAAGCAAACATTTTTTCACTTACATGAAAATTGGTTTCCTTCCTGGAAGACTTTGTGGCACAAGGATGAAGTTCAAAGATCCAAGCATATGTTATTCACGTGATTGACATATTTTTGTCCAAGATTTGTGCACCAGCTTAAAGTGACATACCCGTGAATTAATATCAGGGGAGGGACGTGGAAATATGCTAAATAAAAATCACTGTGTGATCTGTACATTTATATTCATGAGTATGACATGCTCATGCATTTTGTATGGATGCCAGACAGCATTAAGAGTGATGATGGCATGAATTTGTTATTTAATCATTTAAGGCATAATTTATTGTTATTCAATTTTGCCATCTTAATAATGTTGCCATAAAATACCTTCTACCACAATTAATAAGATGCTAGTAAAAGGAATGGATATTTATCTTAGGGGGACAATCTATCTTGTAAAACCAGATATACAATTTTCTCTTCCTGTAATAGATCTCCAGTACTACTAATGTTGTCACCTCACTATCCCAGAGTGTAGCTCTCTGGCTTTCAAACAGAATCTTGATAAATATAGGTTTCTGACTGGTTAATCTTATTCTCACTATAGCAGCTGGTAGTCAATAGAATATGATTAACCAAACTAAGAGACAAATTCATTTGACATTTGAATAGTTAAATATGCCATAGTAAAGACTTTGCTGACCTTTGCTGAACATCACTGTATTGCAATTAATGCACAAAATGTTTTTTTGACATGGAATAACATTTTTGCTTAGTAACTACACTATAATGGTGTTCATAAAAGGTATTTATAATCAACTGCACTGCATATGTGTTATGTTAACTGTCCAGAATTAAGCATTTGGAAAGAAATATGCATTTGGACCTAGAAAATATACACACCCCTAGCTATGCCAGTGTCCACTTCAGAATAAAGAAAGTGCTTCATCTGGTGCAAACATTGTACAAGGACATAAGAGTTCTTTACTGCATGATAAAAATGGAATGTGATTATATATACACTATATTACCAAAAGTATTCGGTCACCTGCCTTGACTCACATATGAACTTAAGTGCCATCCCATTC
>CM074961.1:12037338-12050298 GCA_037577455.1 Pangasius macronema
CCTAAGTGCTTGATTTTATACACCTGTGGCCAGGCCAAGTGATTAGGACACCTGATTCTGATTATTTGGATGGGTGACTGAATACTTTTGGTAATATAGTGTGTATATATATATATATATATATATATATTTTGGTCCCTTGTTTTCTCTGATATTAAAATGAAAATTGCGTAATGAATAACAGAAAATTTACCTGTCGTGTCAAAAACTGATGCTTTAGAATATTTTACTGATAAGATTTGCAAAACATAAATGTGACAAATGTACATCTGACCCTCCCCTCCCTTACCCAATGATATTCATTTAAATGCATTGTTATGAACATCAGATTTCCTTTATTACAGTGCTTTCTATGTATATCCAACAGACATGTATTTGTGAAAGCAAAAAGCATTTAGCTTGTCAAGCATGATGTAAAGCAAGAATATGAGCATGTGTTATCACCTGTGTTTTATTTTCCATTTATCCAAACTTCCCAACTGTCATGCAACACTTCCAGTAACAGAAAGAACTGATTCTAAGCCCTGGTCAGTTGACGCACTTCAAACTCAGAATTTGTCCTTCCTTTTATTTCATCCTATTCTTTCTCAGACAAGAATTCATTGAGCACTGTCGAGGCCGGTGTAAACAAGGCTTGTGGGCAACAATTGAAGTGTCAATCCGCAATGACAGCAGGCTTCATCCCATTATATCAGAAATACAAACAAGATTACAGTAACAAAGAGAGGATTATAGCACAATGAAGCAGGAGGGAGAAAAAGTGACATGGTTTGGACTGACAGGGAAGGGAAGTAAAAGAGGAGGAACATGCTATATAGGAGGTCTGAAGGCACCAATTGTTCAGCTCAATAAGATTTGATGGAGTAAGAAAACCAGATTGATTTAGTCTGTTCTCAGACTCCAGCCTCTTTGGCCATGCTGTTGTAGCACAAAGGTGTTGATCTGTATTGCAATCCATTCCTGGATAATGTTTGCTATTCAAATCCCTGTCGATGAAAACGAGATCACAGTACCGTGATGAGGTCACAAGTTATGGCTGCTGTAGTGATAAGGCTTTAGGATTATAACGATCAAACCTTATGCGAACAAAATTGAGCAAATCTCAAGTTCATTTAAATATCAAAGCAGTGTATTGCATTTCTAGGGAGTCTTAAGTCATCCTGTGTATGGTTGTGACTTCACATTTGATTATAAATATTAACTTTAAGACCACAAATGCAATTAAGCATGAATTGGCTCACAGGCCTCCAAAGGGGAAGGCTGGTCTTCTGATTACAAAAGCAATACCTTCAGAACATAAGCCACTGTAATAATACATCCCTAATTAGATATTTCAGGCTTTATAAATATATTAACTTAAAGCCCTGTGCACCTTGGCACAGCAGTGAAAAACAGTGAGAAAACTCATTAAATTGAAGTGTAGCTACAGCCCATGCACTGAAGTGCCACCACTTGAACTCAAGAAGCACTTCTGAGACCATAAGATGTAGAATCAGAAAATGACAAATGAGCAACTGGAGTGTTGGCGGTGGCTTAGGATTCTAAAAAGCAATGAGAGTACAGAAAATCTGCTTTTGCCATCAGGATTTGTAAACCTATAGTGAAACACTAATGGCCACCCCTAAATGCTAAGTTTATTTCCATGAAGCATTCATTCTTTCATTATCATTTCTACTTCCATTTTAAGTTCTTCAGTGGCCTCTAAAGCTGGGCGTTAATTAAACTTTTATTACAAAATTTTCATCTGTTTTATTATTGTTATTTCTAAAGACTTTAGTTGATGGCAATTAGAGATGCATTTTTTAAATGCCTGAGTCTTGTGTGAAAGAGTCTCTTTTTCTTTCTCTGGCTACAAGCAACCAAGTACAACTAATGGCAATGTAGGGAAAGAGAAAGCATGGTTTACCACACATCCAGGAGTTTTCTTACACAAAGCCGGTAAGGTGACATGGTAATTATTTTAATAAGATGTGGTCACAAACTAACATATTAAGCCCAACATACTTTACTATTTACTATTGTATTTTAAAATGAGCCATAGGAAAATGTTATCAATATTTATCAGTAGAAAAATCTATAGAATTATACCATCACAGGGAATTAAGTATTCATATGTAAGAGGAATTAATCAATCAATTAATTAATTGATTGATTCATTTATTCATTAAACTTCAGTGGGGTCTAGTAGTCAGGGTCTAGTAGCCAGGGGCTCTGTGGATGTGAAGCCAATCCTGGGAACATTGGGTGTGAGGCAGGAATACATCCTATATGGGATGCTAGTCCATTGCAAGGCACCAACATACCCATACCCACACACTCATTGACATCTAAGGGAATTTAGCATAGCCAGTCTGCTTACTAGCATGTACTTTTGGAAGGTGGTGGCAAACCAGAGAAACTGAAGGAACCAAACACTAAAACTGGGAGAACATGTAAAATACCACACAGACAGTAACTGTGAGTCAGCAATGCTACCACCACAACACTATGCCACCCAAGTATGGAGATGATTGTTAATATTACACTTCAGTCTTGGAATTATGGATGAAGACATATTGCCACATGGATATACTGTTAGCCTGTGTCACCTTAAACTAATTCTCGAAGTGAATAGAATTGTCCAGATTGTTCCAGCAAAATAATTAACTGGAAACCAGTTATGATGTTCCCACAAGTCATAGGCTCAGGTTGTACAGTTCATGGCTATGACTTTGGTATCTTGTGGTCACAACATAATTATTCATGGCCATGCCACAAACTTTATTTGTGGCCTCAAAATAAGGTATTATATATTAAGGTATTGCCTCAATGTATCATCTTGGGGCCTAAATATATTTAATCATTGCCATGCCTTGAATAACTACCATGTCTCCTCAACAAATAACCATCATGTCACCAAGGCAGCTTCATAGAAACAAATCAAAATTATCATCATTATCACCACTGAGGCATTTGGCTTTAATATTGCAATATGTATTTTTGCATCACCCTGCCTCAGTAGCCTCCGTGCTCTATATATTCTCCAGCAGCCTACAAATCCAATATTCTAATGAAAATCTGAGTCTTTTGTGTAAAAAAAAAAAAAAAAAAAAAAAAAAAACCCAAAGATTAAGTACTTTAGGTGCAGCAGTTAGCGCATAGGTTTTCCTACTTATGCTAGCCCTAACCTAATCATGTCCTTCTGGGAAATACAGATGGAATAAAAAGAACTCCCAGGAATAAAACGAAACCTGAGTGCTGAGCATTTCTATTGCAGCAAAAAAAGTTTAACTAATTATAGTGGCTAATTAACCTTATTAGTTTCAAATCGTGTAGGAAGTAATTGAAAGACAGAGCCCAGCAGGTGTTCTATTACCCTCTATATTTTCCTGGTTTTCATACCTTATCAGTTTGTTCCACCTCCACCCAGATTCACTCCCTGTCTCAAGTCCTCTGGGCACTGGCTGCAGCGTTCTCTGTCTGTGTGATACAGTAGATGCCAGCGGCACAATGGGATGCTTTGAAAATTGATGCTGTAGACTCTGCTCTGTCTCTTTTTCAAAAACAGATACACACCGACTCACTCTCAGCCTCTAATTCATTTCTGAAGTCCTCTCATTCTTCTGTTTTTACATGTTTAAGAAAAGAAAATCTTCCCTGACTATAGTGAGATGCTACAGCTCAGATCTTAAACCAGAGAGAACAGAAAAACTGTGGGGACAGGTTGCACAATGTGAAGCACATACAGGGATGAAACCTTGTTATGGCATCACACTATTGCTCTGTCAAAGACACCATGCCCTGAGGTCTTGGCTATCATTTATCATCAAATTATGCGCATTTGTAAAAAGCCGAGAATATGAGCTGTCTAGATACTAAAATCTAGCTGGCACACGTCACACTGTACCTACTCAATTTTTTTTATATATTTTACGGCTTGTATTTCTAATGAATTATTGTCTGTCATGAACATTGTGTGATATGTTTTACTGTACATTGTCTATATATTTTCATGCGTTATGTATGTCAGGTGTCTGTATTTAGAATATAATGGTTCCAGGTACTGTGCAAGCAGGTTAATTTATCTTTGCCATCCTCATATCGGTTACAAATGGCAAATAAACTTTTAAAACTTGGTATCGTAAACAGGTAGTACTGATAGAGACAGATCCATAAGAAGAAAGGGATGGAAAGTGGCATCTATTTGTCTCATAATAGGCCTCCCTAGCACTGCTGCTACTACAGTATACACCAGAGCCACTCTGTGTCGCACTGCAGAGATATGCAGCATATCCCATTTTGTACTTCTGGAGAAGCCACTTACCTTCCATGGCACTGCACAAAATTGCTCTCCAAGGTTTCCAGCAGCCCATTTAGGGCCTCTGTGCACTCACTGATGAAAAGAGTTCTGGGAACTCAACTACTTTTCTCCATTATACAAGCACGAATGGATAAGATACTACAAGTGTGGTCATGATGAATGCATGCATGTACTTCTACACAGCCCGGTTTGGCCAAAATGTACCTACATAAATTTTCTCACACTGGTTGCTGGTGTAATCCAAGCTCATCTTGGGTAGACAAGAGTTTGGATTTATCCGTCATAATTTGGGCCTTTCCAAACAAACATGGAGTTAGGGCTAGACACTAGCCAGCAGTAAATTGTGGAGGCATGGAATAATTGTCAACCATCCAATTAGAAAAACTCACTAGGCTCTTTGTGTTTGATGGTTATAATTGATAGGTTCTATTTTAATGTAAATATACATAAGTATATATATATATATATATATATATATATATATATATATATATATATATATAGAGAGAGAGAGAGAGAGAGAGAGAGAGATGTAAATGAAACATATATATAATAATGTATTCTCATGTTTTATTTATCTATTGTCATTACACAATATGTGGACTATATGCAAGCATCTCTATTTGTTATACTGCACAAGACTCAGAGGCTGTTGAGAGGTGGGAGAAATTCTCTGCACTTTAGTGGAAAGATTATGGACAAAGACAAACCTTGTCTTTTAAGTTATTAGAGCAAATGAATCTGAGCTAACAAGATGAAGAGGACACTTTTGACCTTGCAGATTTTGCAAACCTCAAGATCTCACTTGCATCATGAGCTTCTGATGGGTTTGATCAATTATGTGATTCATAGAGCATTTTGCTCCCTATCAAAGATAGCTAACATCCACTCTGGGAACATTTGTGGAAAATTGCCCCTAACATCACAGATTATTCTCATCTCATTAGCTATGGAAATGTTGTTATTAAATTTGGTAATCAAAATTAATCTAGAAAATGCAGGGGCAATAATGGCACTCATTTGAATATTTAAATGTCATCACACAAATATTAATTGCATAATTCATTAGGGAGCTCTGATGGACTTGAAATGTGTGTGATTTGGAGAAACAGAATGTCAGACACACACTGGTGGCTCTTTGGTCAAGCAAGACTTACTATGTCAATCCAAAATATCAGACACACACTGTTGAGTTTTTGGTCATGAAAGCTTCACTGTGACAAACCAAATAATATTGTTTTGTTTGAAACATAATTTTGGCTGATAGAGTAAAAGGCATTGGTGGACAGTAACAAAGAACATGTAATTAGTTACTGTACTTAAGTACTTTTTTTTCAAGTGTTTGTGCTTTATTAAACCTTTTTTATTTTTTCTGACATTAGATTTTTACTCCACTACATTTCAAAGCAAAATACTTTTACCCCGTTCATTTCTGCAGCATATCAATCATTACTTATCACTCTGAAGTACACTCCTGGGCAAAAAATGGGCCAAGCCCAATANATTTACAAACTACCCCCCTATTTTTTTTTTTTTTTAATTTTGAAATATATTTTTATTTCTTGAACTAATTCAAGTAAAAAAAAATCCATAAAAAATAAATAAATAATTCATGCAGTAGAGGGTTAACAACAAATCATTGGTCAGGAAATTAAAGAATTAAACAAATAAAGGAGTTTAGTAATGGGGTAGGTTTCCCTTTGATTTTTTTTTAAATGTTTAAGCCTTGTGACCCTTGATGGGCTGCATCAGGTGTGGCAGATAATGACTAAATTCTTAAGAAAAATAAACATCCCAGAAGAGATTTTGGAAAATTTTGTAGACCCAGATGTGTTAGTTTGAATTTTATATCAAACATTTTAATCATTATCATGATTTTACATTTGTGTACAAGAAGGCTATATAAGTGAATTTCTTTGTTTCTAGCTTTTCCCCAAACAGTTCACTGCAGCAAAGGTAAATAAGCAAATGGTGGCACAGGAGCTCTCAGGATCGCATTTGTTTAATTCTTGCTAATTTTCTGATCAATGATTTGTTGTTAAGACCATTAAAAATGTAATAATTGCCATTTTGGGCTTGGTCCATTTTTGCCCAGGAGTGTATGAGAAAACCATACTGGCTAAAAACACTACTTTTTAAATAACACATTTGAGCAGGAATGCATGCAATTGGATTGAAGTCTATCATACTTCACTAAAAATATTAAACTCAGGATGCCTTTTTATAAGGAAGGGTGTGGAGGGAGATATTCATGTCATGTGCGGTCTGGTTTTGGTCTACAGACCTCAGAGAAACTTATCATCAAATTAATATAACTAAAATAACAGTACTTTTACCTCTGACACTTAAGAACAGTAAAAAGCATGTACTTTTATGCTTTGACTAAGTAGATATGCGACTAAAAGACTTCTGCTTTCACTAGAGTAGGACGCTAACAGAGGTAGCTTTCACTCAAGTACAGGATTTTTGTACCTTGTCCACCACTGGTAAAATGTATTGTGTTTACCATATACAGTCATGAAGAAATGTTGGAAAAATCATCCAACACAACTACCCCTTAGACTTCCTTGCTTTATAAACCTTTGAGTTTGACAAAAAGATCAATACCAGTGTCTCTTCTTGGACCTAGTGATAGACAATTCTTGCACAACTTTATTGGCGACAACACTCCATGCACAATTACTTCTTCTGTGAATAAGACAATTTGTGACCTGCAGAATGCTTTTATTAGTCGTGAAAGACCACAGCACTACAGCAGATTCATCACAAGAAGGACTCGATAATGAGCTGATAAATTGAATAAGCTCTGTGCTGTGGCTCCAAAATCAGAGAGTCTATTCATGGTTTAAAGCTACGAGCACAGCAAAGAATGCACTCATGTTGAATTAGTCTTGAAGCTGTATAAATAATAACTGATCTGAACAACTTTATGTGGTTTTAAAAACTGAATGACCTTGCAATTGATAAAGAACTGTAGGTAACATGTCTCAAAATGTGCCAAATGGTACATAGATTTTCATATTGCTGTTTAAATCATACAGTGGATAGAGAAGTGTAGGAAGACACTATGAAAGTAAAGTGAAATGAAAGACACACTAACCATAGCTTTGATCATAAGCTGATTACACAGTCACCTCAACTTCTAGCTGTAATACTGCAATGAATCATTTCCTATTTTTATACTTTAGAAATGTGGAATCAGACCTTTTATTAATGCTTCAACTGACAGTTGGTATTACTAACTAAAACTAGACCAACCTCTTTGTAAAACATGTGGTTATATGAGGCAGGATGCAAGTGTGTACACTCCTGAGCAAAAAAAAAAAAAAAGGCAGAATATTAAGCTTTTAATGGCCTTAACAACCAATCATTGGTCAGG
Organism: Pangasius macronema; assembly: GCA_037577455.1. Classification (NCBI taxonomy): domain Eukaryota; kingdom Metazoa; phylum Chordata; class Actinopteri; order Siluriformes; family Pangasiidae; genus Pangasius; species Pangasius macronema. The sequence goes on from CM074961.1 coordinate 12,045,018, forward strand.
AAATTAGCAAGAATTAAACAAATAGATAAAAGAACTTAGTATGAGATAGCCTTTCCCTTTGATTTTTTTTTATGTTTAACCTTGTGGCCCTTGATGTGCTGCATCAGGTTTGGCAGATAACCAAATAATGTCTAATCTTTTAAGAAAAAAAAAAACATCCCAAAAGATATTTTTTGGAAAACTTTGTACACCCAGACAGACATGTGTTAGTTTGAATTTTACATCAAACATTTTAATCATTATCATGATTTTACCTTTGCATACAAGACGACTATATAAGTGAATTTCTCTGTTTCAACACATACTTCCATGTTTCCATGTTGGGTTTGTTTATGTTGCCACATGTTTTTTGTTTTGGTTCATGTCTTGTATTCTTCCATGTCTTGTCACTGGTTGTCTCCTTAGTATGTCTTGATGACTCTCACCTGTTAAGTCAAACGGGGAACTAATCAAACACATAAATTTGGGTACGCAAAGAAACCAGTCACACTACATTCCGAGTCACATCCTTACCTTACCAAGCCTTTGTTTCAGTGATTGGTATTCTGGTTTTTGATCTCGCCTTGCTTCCTGGTTTTTGGATTTTGCCCTTGTATTGCTGTTTGCCTGATCTCTTGCCTGTTCCTGTTCACAATTCTGCTTCATATTTTGGATTTTTTAACACTGAACACCCGGTCACCATCAGGAAACGCACCAATGACAGAACAGGGGTGGAGACGGAACTGAAACAAAAGCACATAACATGAACTCAGCATTTTTTTTTTTTTTTGCACTCAGAATGACTCCCACTAAAAGGGGGGATTTGTGTAAATTAAACTAAAAAGTATATCACATTTAACAAATATTTTCTACAATTTCAACTTTAAAACTGCATGCTCTCTGTTCAGAAATGAATATGTATGGTTTCATATACAGGCAAATTAGGTCTTATTATGGCCCATTTCATTTGCTAATTAACATTCGAAAACACCCTCATCTCCCCCAACATCTCACTTTCTTTTTTGACCTTCTAACACTGTCATGTTCATCTACTGCCCTAATCTGAATAACACTTACCTTTGCATATGCCCTTGTTATAAAAATACATGAATTATTATTTGTGAAGAATTCTCTCTTAAATGCATTATGCATAATTACTTGTATTAGTCACTGAAAATAGTTATAGTTTTTTTTTATAAGTTTTCCTTTCAGCAAACTTTGATAAGCACAACATAATAAGGGTTAGTCACCTTTTAATAAAGGCATGCAGGCTCTTAATTGCTGGATTAAATAAATTGCATTTGTGTTCCATTTAATTCCACATGCTTAACATTTTGTTTTCAAATGGAATATTCCCATAGTTTGTCACACTCAAGCAAAGACATTGTAAAAATGAAATATAATAAAAAATGTGAGTAGAATGAGAATGGAATGATCATTAACATACCCCAACTAACACAGTTGAGGCACTCGACCTCATCCATCTCTCAAAATTCCAACACTCACAGATTGTTTAGATAAGAGGAAAACATAATTCAGAAATGATATTAGTTTACAGGCTATCACAGAATATTGTATTGAACATATTAAATTTGATAATATGTATTTTTGCTGCATAAAAGAGTGCAGACCTGGATGAAATAGCTCAAAAAGGCTTTCATTTGTCTTGGGAACATCTTAATATTTTCAACGACATTTTTCAGCATTTAAATAACTTGTACAGGCCCTTGAGTGGCACAACAGGAAGTTGTTCAACTGTTGTATGATAGGGGAGAGGTGGCATGGTAGGTGACCAAACTGGGGAGAAAAACAGGGGGAGAAAAAACTGGTACACATTGTGTACATTTACCCCAAGCACAGTCATGTTGAATCATGCGAATCATGCATTTGAAATGCGAAGTATTTCAGATCACACACAACATCATCAAAATTGGATATCTATCTTGCAGTTGCATAAAATAGAGAGCTGTAAAAACAGTGTCTCCATGTAGTACAGTTAGAATAGCTAACCAAAGAAACAGATTCGAGAATGCCCTGAAACAAAATGATTTTAACTCATAAACACAAATGTATATTTGCACAGTGAAATTCTTTTCTTTGCATATCCCAGCTTGTTAGGAAGCTGGGGTCAGGGTGCAGGGTCAAATATGATACAGCGCCCCTGGAGCAGACAGGGTTAAGGGCCTTGCTCAAGGGCCCAACAGTGGCAGCTTGGTAGTGCTGGGGCTTGAACCTCCCACCTTCTGAGCTTAACTGTTGAACCTCCACTGCCCTCTTGTGAGGACAGTGGAAGTTTGTGATTTCATATTTCAGGACTGTCATTGTTGAGTCCTTAAGGAAGACCCTTAACCCCCAAATGTTCAACTTAGATTCAAATTCTAACTTGCTTTGGATAATCAGGAGAATTAATCACACCCTTTTGGCATTTTAGATCAAAGCAACTAATAAAACTTCAGACCACACTTCAGTACAGACTTAGCAATGCACAACTACATATCACAGGCGGTTCTTGACTTGCATGCATTTGCTTACCCTGAAAGGCAGCACGTAGAGTACACTAAATTTGTGTGAAAGCAAGCGAAAGCTTCTCTGTTGAGGAAAATGTTTGACAGCCTATTTGGGGAAAATAAAGATCATATCTGCATAGGAGCACAACAACAATCTACTTATTGAAGCATATCACTCAACATGCTGTAGCTTTAAATAAACTGCCTCACGCCATATAATATGCACAACTCATAGTGAATTAATTGTAATGTTTATTTTCAGAAGTGTGTGCAGATGTTGAACATCTTAACACATTTCAATGATCATACTGATATCTAAGTAGATGAAAGGCTGCATTAAATTTAAAATAGACAGACGTACCACTAAGTGCTACTTTTAAATTTGCCTATACTCTCTCTCTCTTTCTGTCTCTCTCTGTCTGTCTTTCTAATGCCATCTGCTCTTCCCTGAACCTCTTGCCACCCTACCAAAAGATCCTGCTGCTCTCCATCCACAGCTAATATCTTTCCATGTTTCACTGATTGGCCCAACACACATGCAAACACACACATACACAAGCACATAAGACGTGCTAAACACCCCCCCCCCCACTCTCTTTTTCTCTCTCTCTCTCACACACACACACACACACACACACACACACACACACACGCACACATGCACACTTTGCTGTCACACAGATGCTCTTCAGTCCTGACTGTTTGACTACCACATTATTTGCCATGTTAATCTCCAGTTAAACACATGACACACAATTCAAGATGAAGTTATCAGCTCATTTAAAACATTGTCTTGTACAGTGTTACAGTGGTACATCATTTCCCCCTGTGTTTGTTTAAAAACTGCATTAAGAAATTCCATTTTAGTGTAATTTAGCATTTCTGTTACCAAGTCTACTGGTTTCAAAGAGTAATTTCCATATGCATTTCTGAAGTCAGAAGCCGCAGTAGAAATTACACAACAGTAGAAATTTGCAGCTCATGTCTTCTGAAATTGGCTTCATCAAGAACCATAAGATAGGCAATAAAAAATGTATTTTAACACTAGCTAGCTTAACAGTCAACAATTAATTTTAGCTTTGTTAGCTTCATGAAGACAAATCAACTTTTCTAAATAAAATAAGGATGAAATAACTGAAGTTACACACAAACAAGTGTTTACATGCTAACTTGCCAATAATCAGTAAAAATGATTCAAAAAGATAGTTATACTATCTAATACAAGATTTTTCTTATATAAATTATAAAGGAGTAAATTATAGTAGTTTATGTAAGTAAGTAGTTGATGAAATCTGATGTCTGCACACTGTTAAAAGGCGTCACAGCAATACAACCAGGTTGAGGATTGTAAATTTCAATAATAAGTTGAACTGATTGCAGATTTTGGTGTTGAAATTTATTGAAATACAACTGAGGATTGCAGGGAATTTCATAGAACTTAATTTTGCTTGCAAACATTTCTCTAAGAAAGATCAAGTGCCACTGAGCCTTAAACCTTTGCTCTCAGTGGGAATTTGATTCCTGAGGATATATACATTTGCAAGCAATAATTGCAATAATTGTGGGGTTCAAGATAGCACAGAGTGACTGTAGCCAATTGTGGGCATCTGTAGCTCATGAATAAGGGAAAAATATCACTTCATGAGCATACAGCTGCCCTTTGACATTTTACATCTTTTTTAGTTTTTGTAGTTTGTTTTAGTTTATTAAACATTTCTGAGTACTAGCATTGCTTTATGTTCTTTCTACAACTCTTGTACTCTTCTGACAGTTGATGGAAACCCAATTCTGCAGCATTTATATAGCCTTGTCAGCTCTTCTTATAGTTAGATACTAAGATTTTATTCTGCTTCCTTTGTAATTTGCTTTGGATAAAAGAATCTGTCAAATAAATGACATGCAAAACAACAGTTCTGGGCAGCACGGTGGCACAGAGAGTTGAGCTGCTTCTCACAGCTCCAGGGTTTGATCCAGGTTACCGTGTGAGGAGTTGTGCATGCTGTCCCCTTGTCTGCTTTTTTTCCCCCTGAGTTTTCCAGTTTTCTCTCATTTCCAAAAAACATGCAGCTACTTTGGGTTCCAAAACATTCTGGATGTAGTATTGGCTACTTTGCGATTGGATACTTTAAATTGCCCCTATGTGTGTGCGGATGGTGCCCTGTGATGGACAGTTGTCCAATCCAGGGTATATTCACCATGACCCTGACCAGGACAAAGCAGTTACTGGCAATTACTGAAGATGTCTGACTAATTGAATTAATGAAGTAATGAACAAGATTTCTGCAATTCTGTTGATATTTCCTCATCAGATTCTTCAGAAACATGCTAGTTTGGTGTTCTAGATTGAATTGTATTAAACCACCTTGTGTGTGTAGGTTTCTAGCCAAATCTGTGTGTCCTAATTAATCCCCAATGAACCACCCTATTGGAGGGTAGTGTGAGGGCTTTTGAGAGGGCTCTGCTGCACCAGATGAAGGAGTGTTGAAGTGGCAGCAGGGAGAATGTGTCATGGCCATGTGGCCTCAGGAGGCCCCAAGGCCTGTGGTCTCTTTCCTCACACTGGCCAGCGCTCCTCTGAACCATCACCAGCAACAAATGTCACGTTGCCTGTCCATGGTGCTGCTCCAGAGCACCAAGTCATGCACTCAAACAGCTTGGCCAAAAGGAGGATAGTGCCAGCTTTGTGGGCTCCAGCCAAATGGCTTCATGGTGTATGTACTCTAATGGAAAAAGACACTAATTCATAGAGAAAAATAACATTTTATATTCATGTTCAGGCAATAGTTGTAATCATC
>CM074961.1:12061443-12073943 GCA_037577455.1 Pangasius macronema
TGTGTGTGTGTGTGTGTGTGTGTCTGTGTGTGTGTGTGTGTGTGCCAGGCTTGGTGGAGAGAGGCTCCAGAAGGTAGAAGGTGTTATGGAGGGCAGAGAGAGGGTGAGAGGAAGAAGCAGGGCATGGTGCCCTTTCAGCCATATGGGCACTGCTAGCACTATGGCTAGACTGAGCCTGGTCCGGCCTTATCCTCATCCCCATGTCCAACCGGAGAGAGGAGCCATCTGTGAGCTGTGCCCTCTGAGCCAGAGGGTCATTAGCTCAAACTGAGTCGACGGAAACATCCACACTTCTTGAGGGCTTTTGCTGTCTCTCTCTTACTCTCTTTTGTCTTTCTGTTGCTCTTGTTGCTTTTATTAAATTCCCCTCTTAGTAGGAGGTCTGATCTCAAAACTTTTCAGTGCTAAGGCCTATAAATTGCAGCAATATTCAAAATTAATTTAATATTTACTTTGTTATATCAAATGAAGCTACATAAGAATGAAATTTTTGAAAGCTGGTGCTTGTAATAAAACTAAGCTACATGCAAATGAACTTCCAGAATTTAATCATTACTTTTTGATGTAAGGCTTAGGATCAGGATACAAAGAGATGAACTTTTAGATTTACCTTATATATCTGTGTGTTTTAAGAAGCTGACTATTTTGATGCTATTTTGCTGTAGGTTTGGATAATAACCACAGACTCTGTGGCCTTTAACACAGCCTTCAGATTGCATTCAGTCTTTGCTGACATTCTCCAGTTCACACTGAAACTACACCAAATCCTCTTCCACAGATGGCGCAAACACACTACAACACTCCAATGTGTATTTCCTGTATGGTATCATTGAGTCATCAACAAGCAAAGCCTTGCTGTTGTTATGGTGTGTAGTCTGTCTGAAGCATTAGTTTTGCCTAGAGATTACACCAAAAAATAAGCAGTTTATGAGGTGTTTAGAAGCCCAGAACATGGGAAAATCCAATTTTCTCTCTGCTCTTAGCATGACCTGTGAACTGACCTTTGTTTGACACACAGCTTTGGATTGTTTTGTGTACTGCACTTCATGCAATATCTATTTACCAGTTAGTATGGCCTAAGGATTCAAATGGCCATATTGAAAATGTAGGCAATAAACATTATGTTTTCTCTCTCTCCTCTTTAGGTCTAGGCTTTCCGAGTTGATGAATTTTGCAATATTTGTGTAGGAGTGAATTTAATGAAAATCCTTGTGTCTGCAGATGTACACAAGAAAAAAAAGAAATACTGAGTATTATTATCTTTTTAATGATTCTGTAAATTAATTTCAATGTTCTTTCCATATTAACTGGGGACAAATGCTTCAAATGAAAGGATGCAGATCCTTTAACACTAGCACAGAATCTCACTAGGCTAAATTTAGCCCAGGCCCCAATAGTCCAATAGTGCATCTAAAGATGTAGCACAGTCAAGAGAATCACTTGAGATATGGAAAAAAGCTAAAATCCAGTTCATAGCAGTTTTAGTGAGGCTTAACTTGGCAATCAAAGAGAAGAATAAAAGCAAACAATGTGTTTCTTGTTATCGAATTGATCACTAACTAATTGGGTCCCAAAGGTCCCTAGAATGCCAGGAAATTGATGCCAGTGGGCTGAGTCCTTCTTCTATACTTCTCAGTGGTTTTCCCAGTCATAGAATCATGTTGTCAAATTGTGGTTTTAAGATAGCAGAGCTTTTTCAGCTGTGTCCTGATTGCCTCTTTCAATATTGGTGTATTATCAACAATTTCCTCTGAAAGAAAAATGCAACACAGCTTTTTCCATTATTAAAAAATGTTAATAAAAAGAGTGTGTGTTTGTTATTCGGGAGATAGAAATGAAATTTTGATTAGGGCTTTTGCGTAGTCGGGTCTCAGACAGTGTTTGCAGTTCTGAAGGGGGTTTGAGCATTCAAATTATATTAGACATTAATAAATATGGAAATGTGGGTGGCTTTCTCATTGTCAGTCTAATTTGACTTTATCCAAGTGTATAATTCTGCTTGATTTTGGTGCTGGATTGTTCAGGTTTTTCTGAGAAGCTGGGAGACACAGATCACTACACCAAACAGACACAGCCAGCTTGCTGGGCCTAACTGCTAGAGAGAGTGGCACAAATTCAGCTGTTCTGGCAGCTAAAGATATTACAAAAATTATATTCAAGAAATAGCATTTTATTTATGGAAAAGAACTCTAAACTGTATGTTGCACATGTTCATATGCTACTAATATTTAAATAAATTGTATTAAGAAAAATGCTGAAATAATTATGATATCTTAAAACACTAATTTGGCAATGTCAAAATAAGGAAAAAATGAATATTAATGCTATGATACAATTTAAAAAGCTATGCTATATGACCAGCATTTCTGGCTATCAGCATATATATATATATATATATATATATATATATATATGCTGATAGCCAGAAATGCTGGTCATATAGCATAGCTTTTTAAATTGTATCATAGCATTAATATTCATTTTTTCCTTATTTTGACATTGCCAAATTAGTGTTTTAAGATATCATAATTATTTCAGCATTTTTCTTAATACAATTTATTTAAATATTAGTAGCATATGAACATGTGCAACATACAGTTTAGAGTTCTTTTCCATAAATAAAATGCTATTTCTTGAATATAATTTTTGTAATATCTTTAGCTGCCAGAACAGCTGAATTTGTGCCACTCTCTCTAGCAGTTAGGCCCAGCAAGCTGGCTGTGTCTGTTTGGTGTAGTGATCTGTGTCTCCCAGCTTCTCAGAAAAACCTGAACAATCCAGCACCAAAATCAAGCAGAATTATACACTTGGATAAAGTCAAATTAGACTGACAATGAGAAAGCCACCCACATTTCCATATTTATTAATGTCTAATATAATTTGAATGCTCAAACCCCCTTCAGAACTGCAAACACTGTCTGAGACCCGACTACGCAAAAGCCCTAATCAAAATTTCATTTCTATCTCCCGAATAACAAACACACACTCTTTTTATTAACATTTTTTAATAATGGAAAAAGCTGTGTTGCATTTTTCTTTCAGAGGAAATTGTTGATAATACACCAATATTGAAAGAGGCAATCAGGACACAGCTGAAAAAGCTCTGCTATCTTAAAACCACAATTTGACAACATGATTCTATGACTGGGAAAACCACTGAGAAGTATAGAAGAAGGACTCAGCCCACTGGCATCAATTTCCTGGCATTCTAGGGACCTTTGGGACCCAATTAGTTAGTGATCAATTCGATAACAAGAAACACATTGTTTGCTTTTATTCTTCTCTTTGATTGCCAAGTTAAGCCTCACTAAAACTGCTATGAACTGGATTTTAGCTTTTTTCCATATCTCAAGTGATTCTCTTGACTGTGCTACATCTTTAGATGCACTATTGGACTATTGGGGCCTGGGCTAAATTTAGCCTAGTGAGATTCTGTGCTAGTGTTAAAGGATCTGCATCCTTTCATTTGAAGCATTTGTCCCCAGTTAATATGGAAAGAACATTGAAATTAATTTACAGAATCATTAAAAAGATAATAATACTCAGTATTTCTTTTTTTTCTTGTGTACATCTGCAGACACAAGGATTTTCATTAAATTCACTCCTACACAAATATTGCAAAATTCATCAACTCGGAAAGCCTAGACCTAAAGAGGAGAGAGAGAAAACATAATGTTTATTGCCTACATTTTCAATATGGCCATTTGAATCCTTAGGCCATACTAACTGGTAAATAGATATTGCATGAAGTGCAGTACACAAAACAATCCAAAGCTGTGTGTCAAACAAAGGTCAGTTCACAGGTCATGCTAAGAGCAGAGAGAAAATTGGATTTTCCCATGTTCTGGGCTTCTAAACACCTCATAAACTGCTTATTTTTTGGTGTAATCTCTAGGCAAAACTAATGCTTCAGACAGACTACACACCATAACAACAGCAAGGCTTTGCTTGTTGATGACTCAATGATACCATACAGGAAATACACATTGGAGTGTTGTAGTGTGTTTGCGCCATCTGTGGAAGAGGATTTGGTGTAGTTTCAGTGTGAACTGGAGAATGTCAGCAAAGACTGAATGCAATCTGAAGGCTGTGTTAAAGGCCACAGAGTCTGTGGTTATTATCCAAACCTACAGCAAAATAGCATCAAAATAGTCAGCTTCTTAAAACACACAGATATATAAGGTAAATCTAAAAGTTCATCTCTTTGTATCCTGATCCTAAGCCTTACATCAAAAAGTAATGATTAAATTCTGGAAGTTCATTTGCATGTAGCTTAGTTTTATTACAAGCACCAGCTTTCAAAAATTTCATTCTTATGTAGCTTCATTTGATATAACAAAGTAAATATTAAATTAATTTTGAATATTGCTGCAATTTATAGGCCTTAGCACTGAAAAGTTTTGAGATCAGACCTCCTACTAAGAGGGGAATTTAATAAAAGCAACAAGAGCAACAGAAAGACAAAAGAGAGTAAGAGAGAGACAGCAAAAGCCCTCAAGAAGTGTGGATGTTTCCGTCGACTCAGTTTGAGCTAATGACCCTCTGGCTCAGAGGGCACAGCTCACAGATGGCTCCTCTCTCCGGTTGGACATGGGGATGAGGATAAGGCCGGACCAGGCTCAGTCTAGCCATAGTGCTAGCAGTGCCCATATGGCTGAAAGGGCACCATGCCCTGCTTCTTCCTCTCACCCTCTCTCTGCCCTCCATAACACCTTCTACCTTCTGGAGCCTCTCTCCACCAAGCCTGGCACACACACACACACACACAGACACACACACACACACACACACATTGGGATCAGTGATGCCCATGCATTTGCTGGAGGCCTTTCATTAATGCTCTCTTAATAAGCAACAGATACTTTAAATTAATGTTAATAGACTGTAGGACAATTACAAAAGCATATCCATGACAGCCACGTTTACTTTTAATTAACTCCAATTTTCTCTGTCATTACACACTAACAATAATGTGTGGTCATTAAGAATCAAGCAACCAATTGTGAATGCTTTAGATAAATAGGAGCTTTGCATTAGCATAATCTGCACAATGCTCACACATAATTTTACAAACAGGGTGATGTACATGTACAGCTTAAATATTTAAACTTTTGCACAACGTGGGTGGTGAACATAAGCAGCCCACTCTCACTACTTTCAGCCACAGTCTCACTTCCCCTCGAACATGCTGTGAAACATACGACGCCTCCTCTCTGGCTTATATAAAGCTCACCATGCAAAAGAAGAGAGTGAGTTTGTAGTGTATTTCATTGTTTTTTTTTTGTTTTTTTTTTACAGAACCATTCTCTGCACACATGGGGACTGCAGAGCCAATGGCAAGGAAAATGTGGGCAACAATGGTACTTCTTTTTGAGATTTCTGTTGAAGAGTTCAGTCTTGAAGTGGGTGTGCCTGCAAACACATAACTTTTTAAGTTCTCTTCCACCAGCGAGTTTGGGCTAAAACTTCCAACACAACTTTAGGATCTAAGGCAGAGGCTCATGTCGGGGGACAGGTGCACATGCACTCCTACACATATGAGCAGCAGCTCTGCTTCCTCCTATTCTCGCTTCCCTCCACAACGTAGCAAGAATATCTACTGCTATGAGAAAAGGATTAAATCATATATGTGTTTTGCAGGAACACTGAGTAACTTGAGTAAACACTGAGTTTGATTCTGGGATTAACAGTAAAAGTGCATTTTTATTCCCTACTACATTGACATGCAGAAATGAATTCAGATTGCAAACTTACAAAAAAAAATGGTAACACTTTACAATACTGCACTGTTCTACAACTCAGGAACGAAGAAATAGTTCTTCATTAACACATTTCTTACTCCTATTAACTACAAAGAACTATTAATTAATGACTCAGTAGGTATGCCAGTAGAAGTTCGCTATTAATTTAGCAGTAATTCCTGACTTTCAAGTTGTAATTAGTCTTCAAGTCAAGTGGGTCTGACACTGAGTCTCACATTTCTCCTGGAGAGCTACCAGCTAACTATGGATCTTTTATAATAAATATAATAATTATTGATCACATTGACATTACTTCTCAATAGCTACTATCTAATATAGGCCTAAAATGTAAATGTATATATGAGTTATTATAGATCTCCTCAGAAGAGCACAGGGTTGGTCTGTTGCTTTTATTTAGCCAGCCAAGGTGTAAAGAGAGAACTGGACAACAATAACCTACAAACGTACAAGACTGTAAAGGAGCAATGATAAACAAATAATCTACATTAACTTACTTTTGTTGTATATAGTTTACTTTAAACAACAAAACACCGATGTTTAAGAAATTAGTAATAAATTACCATGTGTAATACTGTCTTACATCATCATTAACTACTGAAGAACAGCACAGCAACACTTCAGTCATTAATGAGTTTCAATGTTTTTTTTTAAAACTTATATAAACTCCATATCACGAAAATGCATGCAAACAATATTCATAAGCAATTCATACAATTTGGAGCTGTTATAATGGTACAAAACAGGGCTGACATTCATTTAACTGTTATATTCTAAATACTTACAACAATAAAATAATAATAAGCTGAACAAAAATGAACATTAGCATGCCATTTGCCCATATTACATAAAACCCATTTTTTAACAAAGAAAATCAAGAGAAGACAACGTCATAATTGTGTCATTTAATTTTGTGCTTTATGTTCATTTCTACTTACTCAGTCATATTTTTGCACGGTTCTTATTTCTCTCCTACGTGAATCTGCATAAAAGCCCCCATCTTCTACCTGTTCTTTTATGCAGAATCCCAAATGATTTCCTCTTTACTCGTACTTCTCACTACATAAGGCATAAGATTATTGAACAGATCGTCCATATTTTTCAGATAGAAATTTAATTAGATTGGTCTTACTTGGTTTACTTTATATACTCTCTCTCACACTCACTGGTCACTTTAATAGGAATACCTATAACCTGTCATTCATGCAATTAACCAATCAACCAATCATGTGGCAGCAAAGCAATGCATAAAATTCTATAGATAGAGGTTAACAGCTTCAGTATCAAACATCAGAATAGAGAAAAATGTTATGTCAGTGATCTCATGGATGTGCCAGATCTGCAGGTTTGAATATCCTATTAGAGGAGAATGGTCAGAATTTTTAAAGCCGGCAGGAAGGCAATGTGACATAAAATCAAAGCTGTCTTACAGTGAGAACTGGTCACTCAATCGGGACACATCCTAACAGCAGTGCAGAAATCACCACAGAATTCAATTTACACCTCCTTGACCCTGTCATGACCAAAGCTGTATGTGTGTGTNTGTATGTGTGTGTGAGTTCATGAATAATTTTAGAAAGCCATTTGAAAAGAACAAAAATCTCTGAACCCAGAACAAAGGTTGATATTGATTCACATTCAGAAAGCCAATATACAAAATATACATTTTGGAGATTCTCAGCCTCCAATCTTTGTACAAATCTGAACAAGAATGATTTGGTTGGATTTCACATGTATGAAGCTCATATACGTTATAAAAAGGTGCCTCAAACCCAAAATTTTGCTTATATTAATTTATTATATCAAAATATATTAATTAATTATATAATTGTTTAAAAAATTGGCAGATGTGAGCCCATGTTGTTCTCAACATGACATTTGCGAGAGCATAATATTTTTTCCCCTGAAGAATAAAATAGAAATCACTTGAATCTGTGAATCTAAGGCCCTTCAGTGGACAAAAAGGAAGTGTGACCTTATTATTTCTGCATACAAATACTGCCTGTGGTTTCTGTTACATGATCTACCAGTCTTCTGTCATTGTTCCACTACAGAGCAATCAGCCCTGTTTCTTAGGCAGAGGATATGAGATTTGGCAAATAGCAGTGAGGAAAGCATATTTACTCTGCTGCTGCTCAGTCGCAGCAGTTTGAAAGTGTGCCTAGCAAAGCTACAGCAGGATTTGTGTGTGTTTCTGTGAAAGGATCCACACTAATATGCACTGTATGTGTATTTATTCTCCTGCTGTGACCTTTTGCAAAACCTAGCTATAGAGCTGTTAGCAGTTCACTGAATAAAAGTTCTCCACAAATGTTCAGACACACTCAGCAGATACACGACAGATATTAAAGAGTGTAATGTGATTCAGTATATGGTTTACTAAGCTTAAAGAGAGTAGGGTTTAAGTCCTTTCTCCTAATGTGCTTCTTAATCAGCTATGCACTGCCTCCTTTTCTATCCCATGAAGATATTTGCATTTTGGTTCATGTTATTTAATGATTCTGAGACTAATAAGCAAATTCATGGACTTCAAAGCAGAACCTCCACAGTGTAATTAATAATTCACAAAGGCAAATAAAGACACCTTGGAGTAAGCCGGGAGACTGGGATGTACTGGATGTTTTACCTCATTAATATCAGCAACTCAATATTATTAAGAAAAAGTCAAGCAAAGATTATAAAGTTAAGGCTGTGATAGATGCCATTGCCCAGTTCCATTAAAAAAGAACTATTAGCTATTATTAGAGCTATTTTTTTCAAGCACAGTTAGGACTAGGTGTTCTGTGATTAGATTTGATTTGTTCTGTGATTAGATTATTTGGATTCCTCTAAATATAATCATTTCCAGATGTTTGCAGGTTGTGGATATTAACACTGATTTTAGTGACATGCAAAAAGTGGTGGGCTTATCAGTTTTGCCAAAACTAAGTTTTATCCTAACTATAGAAATTGTCACAAAGCAGCTTTACATAGATTCTGATGTACACTATAGAGCCAAACGTATGTGGACACCAGACCAATCAAACCCATATGTGCTTGTTGAACATCCATACATAGATTTAGTCCCCTTTGCTTTTATAATAACCTCAAATACTCTGTGAAGGCTTTCCACTAGATTTTGGAGCATGTCTGTGGGCATTTGCCCAAACAGCCACAAGTGCATTAGTGAGGTTAGTTACTGATGTTGGGTGAAGAGGCCTGGTGCAAATCAGGTTCCAGTTCATCTTAAAAGTGTCCAGTGGGGTTCAGGTCAGCACTCTGTGAAGGGCACTCAAGCTCTTCCACTCCAACTTTGGTTTTATGGAGCTCACTTTGTTCACAGGGGCATTGTCTTGGTGGAACAAGTTTTGGCCCCTTAGATCAAGTGAATGGGAATTCCTAATAGTATAGCATACAAGGAGATTCTACATAACTGTGTGCTTCAAACTTCTTTATGGCAACAGTTTTTGAACTGTCCAATTTGGGTGAGACTGTACCCATGATCACCTCGGATTCCTGTTCTTGGCTGACAGGAGTGGAACCCAATGTGGTCTTCTGCTGTTATAGCCCATCTACCTCAACGTTTGATGTTTTGTACATGCTGAGATTCTTTCCTGCTCACCATGGGGTATAAAGAGTGATTATATGAGTTACTATATCCTTCCTGACAGCTCGAAACAATCTGGGCATTTTTCTCTGACCTCTTATCAACAAGGTGTTCACAGAACTGTCAATTTTTTTTTTGTTTTTCGCAATACTTCGTGTAAACTCTAGAGACTGTTGTGTGTGAAATTCCCAGGAGATCAGCAATTTCGGAAATACTCAAACCAGCCCATCTGGAACCAACAACCATGCCACAATCAGTCACAGACATCACATTTTCATTTTGATGTTTGATGTGAATATTAACTGAAGCTCTCGACCTGTACCTGCTGATGATTTTGTTTTTTTTTGCATTACACTGCTGCCACATGATTGGCTGATTAGATAACTGCATGAGTGTGTGTGTGTGTGTGTGTGTGTGTGTGTGTGTGTGTGTGTGTGTGTGTGTGTGTGTGCGCCCATTGCTCTTCTACTATATACTGGCACTCTGTACTCAGTGTGTGAATGGGTGTTCAGTATGATCAGATAGTGAATAACAGTCCTGGTATAAGTTCAGGAAGCTCTTTATAACTTCAGCAGTTCTTAATACAAGTCTACAATATCAAGATGAGACTATCCACTGAAGCAATGGTGAGACTTGGGAATAAACTATTTAGGTTATCCAAGTGGGACCATCAACAGCATAAGAATGTGAGTCACAAATATAGAAAGCTTCAGTAAAAGTCATTTTCTCTTTGTCTATCCTAAGGCTTTTTTGCATATGGTTGCCACATGCCATTACCATTTTGGCATTGTTTTCACTGGCATGTCAAAAGCTTTGCCTTTTTGGTAAGTTGTACATTTTCATTTTCTAAATTTTAACCTCCTCCTAAACTTCTCACAATGTATTATAAACCCACATATTATAGTCTCTTTATAAAAGCATATAAAGCACAAATATTGGGAATTAACATAAACATGATGATAAAAATGTGAATGTACCATTGTCGCTGACCGTGGCACTGAATGAATTTACTTATTTATTTATTTATTTTCAAATACCTACATACTATAATCTCATACAACTCTAAGTCTACAATTAATAAAACCACTATAGGTCTATTAATCATTCCAGAAATAGTAAAGCAATATACTTCCCAATGTTGTTCGTGCAAGCTAATATTATAAACAAGTCTAGGCAAGTCTAGTTTTACCAGACTACAATCAACTGCACTCCATTTATCATGCAAATGTTAGCAGTATCGGGATCTCTGATGGGATATTCAAATTGAATTGTTCTGCTGGGGAAAAACAAACAAAAAAATGCTTATGTAGAGGTTTGCTATTTTGCAAGATATTATGTTGTGTTCAATGCTGAAATATACACTCACCATCCACTTTATTATGAACACCTGTAAACCTGCTCATTCATGCAGTTTTCTAATCAGGCAATCATGTGGCAGCAGCACAGTGCATAAAATCATGCAGATACAGGTCAAGAGCTTCAGTTAACGTTCACATCAAACATCAGAATGAAGGAAAAATGTGATCTCAGTGATTTTGAACATGGCATGTTTGTTGGTACCAGAAGGGCTGGTTTGAGTATTTCAGAAACTGCTGATCTCCTGGGAATTTCACACACAACAGTCTCTCGAAAAAACAAAAAAAAAATTGACAGTTCTGTGAACACCTTGTTGATAAGAGGTCAGAGGAAAATGCAGTCTCTAGAGTTTACAAAGAATGGTGTGAAAAACAAAATAAAACAAGTGAGTGAGTTACAGTTCTGTGGGTGGAACCACCTTGTTGATAAGAGGTCAGAGGAAAATGGCCAGATTGGTTTGAGCTGACGTGGTGTGCAGAAAAGCATCTCAGCATGCACAAAACATTGAACCCTGAGGTGAATGGGCTACAACAGCAGAAAACCACATCAGGTTCCAGTCCTGTCAGCCAAGAACAGGAAACCGAGGCTATTATGGGCACAGGCTCACCCAAACTGGACAGTTAAAGATTATAATAAAAATCTTTTTCTAGTCTTCAGCTGTCTGTGCCCTTGCCCTCATAGCCTCAGATTCCTGTTCTTAGTTGACAGGAGTGGAATCTGATGTGGTCTTCTGCATAACATCGGGAAGGTGGAGTTCCAAACTACACTACACACAAGAGTCTACGAAAGGACGTGTGGTGTCAAGTGTCCCAGTTTTGTTTTGAATGTGTGTAAAATTCCCAGGAGATCAGCAATTTATGAAATACTGAAACCAGCCCATACCATGATCAAAGGCACAGAGATCACACTTTTTCTTCATTCTGGTATTTGATGTAAACATTAACTGAAGCTCTTGACCTGTATATGCATGCTTTTATGCACTGTACTAATTCCACATGATCGGTTGATTGGATAACTAGATGAATGTGCAGATGTATGGGTGTTCCTTATAAAGTGGAAGGTGAGTGTAAGTGTCTGTATTTTTTATTTAGCATTTTAAAGGATACAAAGGTCTGCTCAGAACCCATAAATGATAGTCCTATAGGTAAACTGGGCAAAAACAGGCAAATATAGGTACTTTTTTATTTAATTAATAAAGTTAAAGTCAAATATATTGATATTTATTTATGCATAGCTGAATATGTTGACTGTATTCATGAAAGGCTTGAAGGAATCATCAAGCGTAGTGTAATATGGGTTTTTAAGTGGCAGGGGATGTTTAGTTAGCTAGCTGTAATCTTTGCTAGGGCAGGCAGGGAGAGTTACTGTCTATGTAGTGTTTTTCATGTTTTCCCTGCATCTGTGTGGGTTTCCTCTGGGTTCTCCTGTTTCCTCCCATTTTCCAAAAAATATGCCAGTGGAAAAAATGGCTATGATAAATTGCCCCTAAGTGAAAGTGTTTGTGGGTGAGTGTGTGTGTGTGTGTGTGTGTGTGTGTGTGTGTGTGTGTGTGTGTGTGTGTGTGTGTGTGTGTGTGTGTGTGCATGTGTGAGTGTGTGTGAGTGCATGTGCGATGAACTGGCATCTGATTCAGGGTGTATTGTCAACTCAACAGGATAAAGCATTTACTGAAGATGAATGAATGAAAGAATAACTAACATTACTCATCCTACAATTTTTTTGACAGATTGTTGGCCCACATGTTCAGTCTACACCTACTATACTCCCACTCATGCATGTTGCAACAACAGGGAGACAGT
>CM074961.1:12116647-12130782 GCA_037577455.1 Pangasius macronema
TTTAAATGCAGTTTTCAATAAATTGCCTACTCTCTATTTTTTGTCTCTTGCTCTTGTTTCTTCTTTTGGCATTTTGATGAAGTACTTACAACCTGGTTACAATCCAGCAGTGTGAAGTATGAATACTTGTAATATATTCCCTGGTCTTAAGATTTTGTTCAGAAGTATATATATATATATATCTTCTGAACAAAATACATATATTTGACATTCTTACATTATATTTACCTGGAATTTAATCAGGTGTCACTGCAGAGCAATTTGTGACACTTTGGTAAACCTGCCTGAGAACTGTTTGTTTGTTTTTTTGCAGTGGTTTCATTCTCTGTGTTTATTTTCAGGCTAGTGAGTTCCTCTCATCCCAAAGTAAATGCCCATACAGGTGTATTTGTGTCCTTGGGTGAAGTTCATAATGCCACAGGCACTGTGTTTGGAGTGATTTTTAAAGAGGCTAGGTCAGGGCAAAGTTCCTCCCTGAAAAGAGAATGGGTTTAGTCCTGGCTGAGAAAGGCCATTTTTTCCCCTGTGCTTTCCCCTGTGTAATAGTACATAGTATGCCTGAATAGAGCTATAGAAGAAAACTATTTCTCACTAAAGAAATACTTCTATCCAAAGTGCCATGGTAGCATTGAGCCTCATACTAAATAGGAATCTTAATGAATTTGGACAGCATTCAAATTGTGCACTATATAGAGGAAGGAAAAGTGACCTTAGGTGGCCTCACATTGCTGCTTCAATCAATTCACTGGCTGCTGTGGGCCACTTGAAGCTTCTACTCCATTCCCTTTTCGCTCCACCGCAAAACTTTGTCAGTGATTTAAGATATCAAACACCTCACAAAGCGGGAAGGAGGGGACAGGAAAAAGGAGGCTTTTGATGTAGAGAAGGTTGCTTTGGGATTTGTTAATGGTGGAGCGTGGCTGCTAGAGGCAGAGAGTTTTCGAATACTTGTTTGTGTGTGCTCTGTGCCAAAAAGTGCAGATAGCTGATGACTCAGCTCAGCCTAGAGCATGTGAGTGTGTTGGCTTTTAATGCTCCTCTCTATGTTCACCCGCCCACCAATGCTTCCTGTTTGACAGAGTGTGCTCAGGCGGCTTCAGCAAAAATGCCTTGGCTGGTGAAAATTGAGCGGTCAAGTGTAACGGCTCTGCCAGTGAGCCCTCTTAAAGAAAACCTCCTGGGATTGCACTCTGAACAGTTCTGCCTAGGCATTTTGCATCAGCCTCAGGCTGTTCTGAATTTTATGAATATGGAAGAGGCCATCATTGTAGGGCATTATGACCTACTGAATAGCTATAAGAATTCTTCTGTGACTTGAGGTCAGTCAACATATAACAGTCTGCACAAACAAGCTTCAAACAGATATCAAAAAGGGTTATAAGTGTGTATTGGTTGGATTGTAGATCCGATGGTAGAACCTGAATCTGTAGTCATGCTAGAAAAAATGCAGTTGGATTTTATTCAGAATGTTCACTCCCCATCTCTGAAATTTTACCTTTTTGGTGTTTCAGAAAGAGCAAAGGAGCAAATAAGTCAAAGGCTTTTACATCACAAGAAAACCTTATATCCCTGGAATGGTAATTTTACAGCAAAAATAAAATCTAAAAATAAATATATATTTTTTCACTTGAATAATGTTTTTATTGCACATTAAATATTTTCACACATTATTACTGAATTATAAGTTTGCAACTTCACCTCACCTGCTTCACTCATTTCAGGTGGCCTTTAATTTAAAAAATACTTTTCTGAGCCACTATCATCTTTAACAGTGTCCAACTTTAAAACAATTTTTTACTTTAAATAATGACAGCTGAATGATGGTTATTTAGCACTTTTTAGAGAAAACAACACTAATTATGCACACATCCCACAAAATAGGTGCTGGGCTGAGAAATATCAAAAGGTTGGTGGAAAAACAACAGAAAATAGAAGTAAATAATCATCCTAAAAGAATGCCCAATTTTTTCATTCAAGTAGGAAGAAGGGCATGTGGCCCAGAGGAGTGGATGAGGAAAAAAAAAAAAGAATACACATTATATATATATATTAATATATATATTACGCATTGAGGCAGATGGGCTTCAACATCAGAAGACTATATCAGGTTCCACTCTTGTTAGCCAAAAACAAGAATCTAATGGTACAGTGGGTGAGTTACATGGAAACTGGACAGTTGAAGACTTGGGAGAAAAAAAGCAAAAATATAAACAAACAAACAAACAAAACATCACCAGGTGTTTTCCCAAGCTTCAAGAGTTCAGTTTCGGTGTAGCCCAAGGTTAGCCTGTCCTGTGGTCTGAGATGCTTTTCTGCTCACCATGACTGTAAATAGTGGTTATTTGTGTCACCGTAGCCTTCGCGTTAGCTCAATCCAATCTGGTCATTCTGTGTACTGTTGTGCATGTGTCCATGCAAATACCAGGATATATGTATGCATGTATGTATATATTGGTCCCGGCAATGGTGCAGCTTAAGCAGCACATGAGAAACAAGAATGACAACTTCAAGCAAAATTAATATTTATTCTACAATTTTTTTTGCATACAGTCAACATTCAAATAAATACAGATTAAATTTCAACAGGCCTATAAACACAACACAATCAGCCAAGAACAAAAAAACATTCATCTAACGAAAAATATAACTTTATGACATGGCTACTAATAACATTTTATTTATCTTTGTTTTAACTAGATTGAAATGTATAGATGTACCCAAACATTAACTTGCAACACAGATTCCCAAATGTACGACATTTCTGCTTCTTTGCAGCTGGACCAGGATCATATATCTCCGTGACCTTAACATGTTCCTCACTGTCTTGTTTAGGCTGATCAGAATTGAAATTTTTCTTCAACCATGTGACTATACAATAACTATTTGCTGATAGCATTTACTGGCGTTTACATGTATGTAAGATGTGTACTTTTTTTTAGCTGTCTAGTTTTTTCTCTGAACAATTTAGCAAGCTACATGAGTCCTATTTTAATTTTTGTCTCATTTTTTTGAATACAACAATTGTTGTGATTTGCTAGAAAACAAAGATTCCATAGAAGTGGCTATGAATCCTGAAATTCTACAGGCTATATGAAAGGCTAGCAGCAGGTAATGATACAACCCCAGTAGCAGGGAGCTTAAACAGCTACATTTAAACAGCACCTTTTTTATTTGTATGTCCTTTAAGTGAATATTTTTACTGGTCAAATACTGGTATTTACCGTCTAACAGAAAATTATATATTTTACATCTGAATTTCAAAAAGCTGAAATAAAAACCAACATATTGAAATACAGTGAAAATCAGGAGTTCAGGTTCAGGTTCTGGTGAATCAGATTTAACTCTATAGGCTGCTTTCCATTTTCTTTGTGGTTCACAGCAGGGAGTTGAGCCAACAAGCCTCCACCCCACTAAGTGCTGGACTGAGAAGAGTTCTGTTCTGAGATTTATTAAACCATTCCCAGGACGCCATAGGGGTCACATTCACCTTCTTAAACCCAACTCTGCTGACTAAGAGCCTTAAGGAAGGAACTTAATGCTCTGTAATAATCCCTTCATCTGACTGAATTTTTCCCACAGTCTTAGAGGTGCAAAACAAGCCCTATTTCATCTCCTATCTAAAAAAATCTGTATCTTTGGTAAATTTGAATAGCGATGTGTCTGTTACAGACACTTGTTGTGTTACACTGCCCTCTGTGTCTCTCTTTCTCCTCTTCTCCATCGACATATCTTTTGATTAAGAACAGCGTTCTGAGAGGGCTCTTGACGGCACCCATCTCACCCTGTTTTTCAGGCTTTAATAAGCTCTTTAAGCTCTCAGCTGAGCTCAAATGAGCTGCTCCCATTCATTATTACTCTTATCACTTGTAGAGACACAGAGGACTGACTTTTACATTCTGTCAGGTAGGCATGCTGTACATTTCTATACAGCAAAACGTAAGTCCTGTTTATAGTGGTTGGGATTTTCAAGCTATAAATTGCAATAAAAAATAGCTGCTTTCTGAAGGCATCATTTGAATTTACATGAGTGTGTCAACTTACTACTTCACTAGGACAAAGGAAAGTTGAGTAAGATTAGGATAGAGAGAGAAGTGTGTGGGTGACAGAGAGAGAAAGAGAATCACTGGTGTGAGAGAGAAAATGAAGGCACCAATAGAGTGAACGTTTTAACTCCCACACTTTGTTATCCCTATGGTTATTTAGCACAGTTTGTATCACATCACAATTCCATCTCAGCTCTCTGGTTCACTGTGTGAGAAACCTGCAATCTTGACATTGCTTAAATGATAGTGTAATATTGTAGTTATTATAAACATTGCCATAGAATTTTCAGTAAGAAAAAGCTTGATCCTTGCTATATCAACATTTTAAAATTATGGCTTTGAGTTTCTCTTTGTCTGTGTGTGTGTGTGGTGTCATAATACTACTATCGAAGCCTGAAGCCTCTAATGCTAGATGTTTTGCCATTACAGACGTTTCAATTAGCTACACACAGGAGGAGACACAGTGTTGCTCATTTCTCAGTTGAATGAGAAACAAGATGAAGAAACTTTTTTATCAAAATAATACCCGATGCTCTCTTTTGAATCTTCTGGCTATAAATTATGATCGACATATAAGTGAAATTTACAAATAGAAGCTTTCATGAACAGTATAGTTAATTAATTTCAGGCTGACATTGTTGGAGTGTCATTTTCTGACCTAAATATAACCAGACTGATGTTGGTTATTGGTGATCCACATCACCATCTTCCTTGATGCCCATGTTCTAATGTATGTGAATTCATATTAAAAATTATGAAGAAATTATGAAATTCAATGAAATCTCCCCACTTGTCTGAATTCTAATAAATTTCACAAAGTTATTCTTTTGGCTCTTTGATATGTTGCTGAGAAAGACACTTCAAACTGGTCCGATTTCTTAAAATGAAAGCTGGAACGTGTTGAATGGATAAGGTTGGTAACACATTAGGGGTGTAATGCCACTATTTATATATGTATCTGTACTTGTTTAGTGCTCCAAATATCTGTATCAGTATTCAGAATTAAACACAAGGTGTGTGGCATAAATATACTTTTTTTAATTAAAGGGGAACCCTATCACTATATCCCTGGAAACACTGGTGGAAAAAAACACAGGTAGACACATGCTAGCTGCCATCATTGCCTGTGAATTCTAACTGTTAACAGTTCCTCAACCTGAGCTACATGTGTTTTTTAATGAATGTTCTATTTGTAAAATATAAGCAAACAAGTAGTCTAATTTAAACCATCATGGCCCTGACCTGGTATTTACTAAGGTTGAATGATTGTCCACTGTAAATGGATTACCACTGATACCTATATTAACAAAAGTGTTCTTTGGTAGTCCTGGCAGCTTCAAATATGATCACCTGCATGAAAGTAAAAACCGCCCATGCACATAACTTGGTATTCCAGTCCTGCACACCTCTAGTCTCAACCAGATGCCCTGTGAATCTTTCTGTATTTCCTCAAAAAAAAAAACAACAAAAAAAAAACAATAGTGTACCCCCTATTTGTGCCTGTATTCTGTATTATCATTCCATTTGATGCATTTATATTTGTTTAGATCTCTATAATACACAGAGCTCTACAGAGGGCAACTGAAGAGAGCAAGCCTTATCATGCAGTGTAGAGGACTCAGCAGAGCAGCTGTTAAACCAGCCCACGATTGCAAGGCAGATGCTGAGAACGAGCCAAGCCCCTGCTGCTCTGGCCTGATGTGAGGAAATCACACAGCACTTAGCCTGCTCATACTAGAAAAAAGTTGGTGAGACTTTCGAATTCTGCGCTCTCTCCAAAATGAAAGAAACTGTCTGGAGTTTGTTGCAGTATCACTGAATACTTTATGAAAGTATCTTTCATCTTCTAGCCCCCCACAACCCCAGCTTTCGTTCTTGTATGTGGAATACGCGCAGGAAGAGAACTGAGCCTAGGAGCCTATCACATCCTATACTCTCTCCCTGGGTACAGACTGTTTGAGACGCGTCTTGCTCAGTTGCAGGAGGCTGAGGGAGGCTTTGATCAGTCCACATGGAGCTACTGTATGAGTCATATGGTGTGCAGAACCACCCCAATGCTTATAAATTGAGCTCCCAGTACCAAGGCTCTCCTCCTTTCAGTAAGCACCCCCAATCCCCCAGGATTAAGGCTTAACCCTTTCCCCCCAGACTCTCTCTCTAGCTTTCCCTTTCTCATTCTACTTCTTGACTGAGAAATGTGTGGTTCTAAGTGCAAGTGGTTTATTGTTGCCAAGGAAACTGCCTCTCATTTTTGGCTGATAACCTTTATTATGTGTGCTTTGTTTGTGGGAATAGAAAGCTGTGGGTTTGATTTATTATGCCCTGATAACACATGTTGTAGTTCACACAGCAAATTAATTATGGACAGTGCTTGTGTGTGTTGCCACCTAATCTGGAGTAGAAAAGATAGAAATTTAGTAAATCAACTCTCAACTCTTTTGCAGTTGTTAGTCATTCTAAAGTGCCAGTGCTGAAGGGAGATTTGGTACTGTTATTAATCAGATCTTACCCTTATTATAAAAAAAAGCATATTTGCTGTGCTTTTCTTAAATAATCTAATACCTTATGAAACTCATTGTAAGTCTAGCCTCAGCCTAAGCCAAAGCTGCTCCATTTCTTTTGTACACTTTTCTGGCCACAATCTTCAATATCGTGAAGGCTCCACTGAGAGTGCTTTCTGCACTTTTGTGTGTACACACTTCCAGGCACCACAAGACAGTACGGTTTTCAGAGCAAGATGTAGTCACTGGATGGAAAAACATTCTTGGGGTCTTTCCTATAAAAGTTGTTAAAGAGTTTTGTGTGAATCAGTTAGAAGTTAAAGATAATCTTGTGCTTGCTAAGAGGCTATGGGAAAAGCTCTGTGATTGGTTATCTGCTATGTCAGTCAGATTGAATCATGCTGTAAGACTTATCTACTGTAAATCAAGATGTCATGAAACATAGCTGATATAATCAATTGATGAGCCTCCTTGAAATACCTTGGTCACTGTATATAATAAGGGACCAGCTGTATAATTTTCTCACACATTTGATCTCTTCCATATGTCCTAGTTGTGTACATCTGAGTGTGTGTGGGTGGATAGAAGGCATGGCACACCAGAACGATGAGCAGCTTTGATCTAATGACATTCACTAGCTTTTGTGAGTCTCTCCTTCCAGCAGCCCTGCAGTCTAAAAGAAGCCAGAGAGAAAAACAGTGAGGGAAGAAGAGAGACAGAGATGGGGAAGATGATGGATGATAAGGTACGAACCTGAAATCTACCAGTCTCACCTCGAGCAACTTTCCAAATGGTACACAACATAAAGCCTGAGGGAATCATACAAACCCTTAATCCGAATCCTCTGTTTTTACAATTTAATATTTATTTGTTCTTCTCTTGCTGGGAGTCTTTCTTTATTCTTGTGATTACCTTTACTCTGTACACATGATACACGTTGATACCGCTTGACCTTTTAGTGAGCTATTAATGAGTGGAAGGATGACATGAAGAAGTGGCCTGACATACGTAACTCTATTTTATGTTGTCACAAAGTTGGACAAGTGCTGATGCACAAAATTGACAACGATGATCTGGTGTGTCTGAATGCTGAAGTGCGACCTAGACAATGCAAGAAAATTTAATTAATCTCCTTGGGTCGTTACTACATCAGCCAGCATAACTGAGATGGTCCTGTATCACTGGACAAGGGAAGTCCTTTTGCTTTGGAGGTTAAGTTACATTTGGTGATGTCCAGGGGTTCCAGACAGTATTTGCATCCAAATATTAAAACTAATTCTAATATTTATGATTGTCCAATTACTTTTGAGCCTGTGAAAATGGGGAGACTATGTAAAAATGGCTGTAATTCCTAAACAGTTAATGCAGTGGTATCATGTCTTGATTGCTTCATTTCAAATCCATTGTGGTGAAGTACAGAGGCAAAATTACAAAGGCCAAATACTTATGGACCTGACTATATTTATATACACATAAATATGGACAAAAATATTGGGACACCTAACCATTACATTAATAGGGACCTTAATGATATCGCACCCTAAATACATAGATATTAATATGGAGTTGGTCCCTCCTTTGCAGCTATAACAGCTTCTGGGCAGGATTTCCACAAGATTTTGTTTGGAGTGTTTTTGTGGGACTTTTTACCCATTCATCCAGTACAGCATTTGTGAGGTCAGGCACTGATGTTGGAAGAGAAGGCCTGGCTTGCAATCTCCATTCCAGTTCATCCCAAGGGTGTTTGATGGGGTTGAGGTCAGGGCTCTGTGTGGGACAGTCAAGTTCTTTCACGCCAAACTCATCCAACCATGTCTTTATGGACCTTGCTTTGTGCACTGGGGCACAGTCATGCTGGAATAGAAAAGGACCTTCACCGAACAGTTCACATAAAGTAGCATTCTCTAAAATGTCTTGGTATGCTGAAACATTAACTTTTTCCTTCAGTGGAAGTAAGGGGCCTAGCCTAATCCCTGAAAAATAGCCCCATACCATTATCCTTCCTCCACCAAACTTTACATTTGGCAGAATGCAGTCAGGCAGCTAACGTTCTCCTGGCATTAGCCAAACCCAAACTCGCCCATCAGACGGCCAAACAGAGAATTGTGATTCGTCACTCAACAGAATACCTTTCCACTGCTCCAGAGTCCAGTGGCGGTGTTCTTTACACCACTCCATCCGATGCTTGGCATTGTACGTGGTGATGTGAGGGTTGCATACAGCTGCTAGGCCATGGAAACCCATTCCATGAAGCTCCCACTGCATAGTTTTTGTGCTGATATTAATGCCAGTGGAAGTTTGGAACTCTTCAGCTATGGAATCAGCAGAGTGTTGGCAACTTTTACTCACCATGCGCCTCAGCGCTCAGTGACTCCACTCTGTGACTTTACGTGGTCTTCTGCTTCATGGCTGAGTTGTAAATATACACTATATTACCAAAAGTATTCGGTCACCCATCCAAATGATCAGAATCAGGTGTCCTAATCACTTGGCCTGGNAACTGACTTATTGCAAAGGTGGCATCCTATCACAGTGACACGCTTGAATTCACTGAGCTCTTCAGAACGAAAAGTTTTTGTCTTCCACAAAGGTTTGTAAATGCAGACTGCACGGCTAGGTGCTTGATTTTATACAACTGTAGCGATGTGTCTGATTGAAACCCCTGAATTCAATAATTAAGAGATGTGTCCCAATACTTTTGTCTGTAGAGTGTACATATACACACACATTTTCTTTTTTCAAGAAAAAAAGAAAAAATGTTTCTTGAGTAAATACTGTGAGACGCAGCCCAATGGCACTCACATCGACAGCAGGATGTCGATGAGAAACAGCCCGTCAGTGTGTTTAACACTACGCTCCACTCAGAAACCAGATGGACAGACATGTTTAGGCTCGGATATGCTATCTAGTGGACACCGCTTTTAATCCTCCACATGTACATAAGATATGAAAGATAGTATGTAAACAATGTCTCTCACAAAGCAGCTGCACACATGCATGTGGTGAAAGTGAAGTGTAGTTGCACCTTTACAAGCTTCTGCCCAGTCGTCAAAAATAGGAGTTAACCGAGAGTGCACCTGTGGCTGTATTTTCGGGCCTGTACGATTTTGCTCTTTACGCCATGGGAAATCCAAGACCTCAGGAGAGGGAAGGGAAGAGGAGAGAGAAGAGAAAAGAAAAATAAAACCTGAGAAGCAATTTCCAAACAACTGAAGGTACCACGAGTATCTACAAAAATTGCATTCAAATATACTAATGTTCAAATATAATAAATGTATTCAAAAATTAATGTAAAATCTTAAGACCAGTGACACTGCATTGCTCAAGGAAAGAGGGAAATTTTAACTCCGGGGATGAACGCACTCTGGTGTGAAAGGTTCAAGTGAAAACCAAGACAACAATCAAGGAAGTGGTGAAGGAGCTGGAGGCATCAGGTATCAAATGTGTACATCCAGCATTAAGAGACTCTTTCATCACCACGGCCTGATAGGCTGTCACACAAGGAAGACCAGCATACTGAAGCCAGACTGAAGTATGCAAGTGTTCACCAGGATGAAGAGCTAACCCTTTGGAGGACTGTCCTCTGTTCAGATGGAAAAAAAAAAAAGATCTGTAATGATTTCAGTGCTGTGTGCGGAGGAAAAAGGGTAAGGCTTTTAAATCCTGAGAACACCATCCCAACTGTGAGGCATGGGGAGGGCTGAATCATGCTGTGGGCGTGTTTTGATGGAAAAAGGATTGGTGCACTTCAGAAAAATCGATGGCATCATGAGGAAGGAGGTTTAACTAGAAATACTGAAGCAACACCTCAAGAAAGTTAAAACCTGGGCATAACTGTGTCTATTAGCAGGACAATGATTCTACACAAACCTCCAAAGCTGTGACTGGCTTAAAGGCAACGAAGTGAAAGTACTGGAGCTGCCATCACAAAGTCCTGACCTGAAAGACCTGAAACGCTGTGGACAGAACTGAAAGGAGGCCTGATGGTGGAAGGCTACACCAAGTGCTTGATTCAAGTTCAAGCAATTAAATAAATTCAATACTAAAATAACAAAGGGGATGTAATATTCTGACCCCCTGAAAATCAGATCTAGTAAAGAAAAGATGAAATTTATTTGTCTCTTGGCTACTATTTTGAAATGACCTCTTATGGAGTTGTGAAAAACTGAATTTGAATGTTTTTAGCCTAAGTGTAATTGCTTCTCCTCAACATGTCTAATTTCACGCATCATGGCTGTTAGAGCATATTTGAACTGGACTGGATCTTTAATCTACACTTCCAATCAGTGGATTTTTAACATCACTAGTTCGGCATGTCGGGGGTCATCTCTCTGTGGTCTTCTTAACAGTCGCACAGTCTTCCGTCCAGTAAAGCATGAACTTCCCTAATTTCAGTTCTGAAGAGCCATAAATGCTGAAGTCGGAGAAAAACTGCAGTGCTGAAAGTTTTCAGGTTAAACTGGAAGGTTCGAGTCATGGACCAGGAGTCATAAATGTAGGAGATTGAACCAGGACAGAAGAGTGAACTGAAAGCTGCCAGTCATTAAAAACTATTGCTGTACATTACCAATCATCATCATGACTGGTTTAAAAGTAGTTAAATAGAAGGAACAAGCTAATTGCTTAACTGCTATTATATCCTGAGTTGGGATTTCCTGACTCATCGGATAATCAAAAGAAGAAGAAAAAAAAATCCTAGAATAGTTTTCCTAAAACTGAAGTTACGTTCATTTTCCGCTGTGAAATCCCGACTGTCTGAGGTGCTCCTGTGATCGTCGGTCACACTCTAGTCCACGCCGCTCTGTATGTACTCCGCAGAGGGCAATGCAAAGCTACACAGACCATTAATTTAGTGCTCAGTGAATCTGAGGACAGTGAAGAGGACAAAATACAGAACTTAAGCACTGGCCAAGAGCAACATAATGCTGCATCTGCATAGCTGAAAGAGTGTTACAAATTCACCTTGCTTAATGTGAAATGAACACATAATTCCCAAAATACACAATTCTAAATGAAATGGTATACTCATGAGTGAAATAATGTATAAAAATCAGTTTATTAGAGGTGGGCAAAGATTTATTGGTGTTTTGAAGTACAAAATGAATATATTTCTCTATCACGTGATTGAAGACATGAGCTAGCATAAGGTAGGTAGAGTTCTTTTAAGTTCTTAGAGATACACCACACACCACGACTTACAGTACAGATACATCATAAAATGCCCTCTACAGTTTTATAAGCCAGTACTGGAACAAAAATGATGACACATACTCATACTTTATGTTACTCATACGTTATGGCAGACTAGTCAGATAAACAGTTTGTCCTTTGAATGAAATTTGGGCAAATTAATTATTCACTTGACTGGAACAAATGCTGCCAGGGGAAAACGAACTGACAGCAATTCTGATTTGTCCTCTCCTCTTTGGGACGTATAGTGTGTTGGGTAAGAGTAGGGTCTAGGTGTTGTGGTTATGCGGACGTGTGGGCAATGCATAAAATGATGCAGATACAGGTCAAGAGCTTCAGGTAATGTTCACATAAAACATTAGAACGGGGGTTGCAAGGGATCTCAGTGACTTTGACCGTGGCATGGTTGTTCGTGCCAGACAGGCTGGTTTGAGTATTTCAGAAACTGCTGAGCTCCTGGGATTTGCACACACAAAGCTCTCAGAATGGTGCAAAAAAACAAAAAACATACACAAACAACTTGGTGATGAGAGAGGTGGGAGGAGACTGGCCAGACTGGTTTGAGCTGACAGGAAGTAACTCAAATGACCACTTTTTACAAACAGTAGTGAGCAGAAAAGCATCTCAACACATCTAACCTTGAGTTGGATAGGCTACAACAGCAGAAGACCAAAGATCGGGTTCCACCTATGTCAGCCAAGAACAGGGATCTGAGGCTACAATGGGAACAGGCCTGCCGAAACCAGACAACTGAAGGTGGGAAAAACATCCCATGGTTTGATGGACTAGTGAATCCTGATTCCTGCTGTGACATGCATGTGGTAGGGTCAGAATTTAACATCATGAGCATTAATCCATAGACCCTAGTGTTGTGTTAACAGTTCAGGCTGGTGGTGGTGGTGTGATGCTGTGGGGAATGTTTTCTTGGTACACATTGGGCCAATTATTACCGATTACACATCACCTGAATGCCACACCCTGAGTATTGTTGCTGACTGCCTGAATCCCTTTACCAGCACAATTTACTCATCATAACGGCTACTTCCAGGATTGTATAATGTAGCATGTCACAAAGCACAAGTCATCTCCAACTGCTTCCACAAACAAGAGTTCAGTGCACTTCAATGACCTCCCCAGTGACCAGATCTGAATCTAGTAAAGCAACTTTGGGACAGGGTAGAACAGGGGATTCATGGCATGTGTGTGCAGCAATCACGTCCACATGGACCAGAATCTCAAAGGAATGTTTCCAACACCTTGTGCAAACCATGCCACAATGAATTTAGGATTTTCTGAGAAGTGATCCTAATAAATGCGGCCAGTGAGAGTATATTGGCTTTATCTAAGCATCCATCATAAGGTTCTAAGTATAATATGATGTTAAACAGATGCAACATCATCATCATGGACAACCTACTACCACTAGTGATGTACCAACCCTTTACAGAGTATTGGCAGGATGGAAAGATGCATAGATACCATTTTTTCAGATTGAGTCCATATTTCTGGTACTCACTGATAGCAGTAATGATCCTGAAATGAGGAACGCAGTTTTTTTCGCTCTGTTTATGCTTCCCTGCTTTACAGTCATAAAAATTTCACATTTGCGTGTTCATGTACTTAGGCTACAAGGTACGTTCTTTATAATGTTAGCTACTTGATTTTAAATAAAGTGCTTTAACTAGCTACAACAGTTAGCTTGGATCGAGTGGAGAACAGCGGGCTTTGTTTTAATCTGGAAAAGCACTTCTGCACAGCAGCAAGTAAAGTACATTTGATCACTTTCACTGCATCAGAATCACTTGCTGTCAATCATCGCTAATAGCTGATTGTCAAGAACAACATACTGCGTAAGAGCTGTTATTTTACACTCACCTAGCATTGTCCAGACATTTCTTCTTGCTTAGCCTGCATTTGCTGGACTGGCATGGCAATGTTATATTTTTACGATGTGTTATGAAGTTACTTGCATTGTATAGTACAATACAGTACAATTTTGCAGTCTGCTATGTTCTGATTATTAATTGGGAAATACGTCCAGATCGCTGTCCTTTGCGTCGTCTGCTCTTTAGCATTACATGTACTAGGCTTATGTCATATCGTATCAGGTGATACAAGAGCATTTTCACGAGTATGAGTAAAGGAGCACAATATTGTACACCCGATACCCATACCAGTATCCATGCGTCAGAGTTGATCCACTGTATTTTTTACACCATCATGTTTCTGATATTTCACACAACCTGGCAACAGGAGCTTGCAAAGAGGTGGCTTCATTACTATAAAAAAGTAACGAAGTAAGTAAGGAAGGGGCCTAATGGTTAGAGAGTCAGACTTGTAACCCGAAGGTGAACCTGAAGGTCGTGGGTTTGAGTCTCGGGTCCGGCAGGGATTGTAGGTG
>CM074961.1:12130882-12142097 GCA_037577455.1 Pangasius macronema
TTGAACCCTGTGGGTTAGGAATGGGATGGCACTTAAGTTCATATGTAAGTCAAGGCAGGTGACCGAATACTTTTGGTGATATAGTGTGTATATATATATATATATATAATGTTGTATTGTATTGTATTGTATTGTATTTTCAGTGCCATGTACAATATGCAGCTCATTCTTTGTTATGTGGTGCCTTTTCTATCTCTGGAAAAACTCTCATATTAACTAAATTATTATTATTAAATACTTATTTAAATTTAACTAAATTATTTATCTAAATGAATTAAATATTTTATTTCCACATTTGTTTTTGTTTTTCATAAAGCAAATACATCATTATCATTTTACTAATTCTTTTTTTGATATTTTTTGTTTTTCACATGTCCAAAAATGTCTATCATAACAACACACATTCATTCATCTTCAGTAAACACTTTATCATGGTCAAGGTCACAGTGGATCTGGAGCCTATCCCAGGAATACTGAACAAGAGGCAGGAACACACCATGTAAAATATTTCAAAACAAATAAAAATATTAACTGAATATCCTACTTAAGACCTATTTAATAAATTCTTATAGCTTTAATGAATATTTAAATTGATTCAGCTGTATTTTATAGTGTTTTCTCTGTCCCTAATATTACTTTCCACCCAGTATTTCTGTAAGAAGCACAGACTGTAGACATAGACATCACATTTGGTGGTTGTTTAAACTTACTTAGCTGGTTAAGCCATAACACTGTCAATTAATAATAATTAAAAATTTAATATTTGTTTAGGTTTCATGACGACAAGTTTCACTCTCATTCCATCCTGTTAGGCAAAATTTCACAGGAAATCAATAAAATTTCATAATTTTAAATATATAATTTTTATGTATTTATTTTGAATATGTGAGATATATACTGGATAGATAGGGTAAACCGTTATTCAATAATTAATAACTAATACAATAACTAAAGTTACCTTGTATTTTCCACCCTGTAACGTTCTACCTTGCATTTTCTAACAGAGAAGAATAAAAACACCTGAGTAATTTATTTGAACAAAAAAAAAAAAGAATGAATATACTGTACATACACTGTATACTGTAAAATTCAGTATGTGATATATATTCAGGTTAAGTGTTTGTTTGTAATGTCCAAAAGACACCACATTCAAGGAGTAACCCAGGTTCTATAGGTACAGTAAGCCACTCCTAAACACACACACACACACACACACACACACACACACACACACACACACACACACACTGCTAGTTTCAGCCTGTGTTCCATTACATCTTGGTGTACCAACTCTGGAATGGGTTTGTGATTTCATTGTCCTAAAAATGTAGAGTTTGTAAAAGTGAGGATAAAACTTTAACACACAAAGGTCTCATGTGCACACACACACACACACACACACACACACACACACACACACACCAAGAAGATCTAGGTTGCTACTCACACACTCAGATGCTTCGGTGTGTGTGGACTCTTGTGCATTGTGGCAGTGTACGCACACTCACTCTATGTAAGTGAAATCATACAATCAGGTGTTCAGGGCAAATGGCTCTCTCGGGAGAGGAAGTGCTGTTTATCAGAGCACAGAGGCTGTGGAAGAATATATCCGTGAGCTCTGTACTGCAGCTCTTAAAGCCAGCTGGTCCACTGCCTACCTCATGACCACCTTATTGCTTTTTCCTCCCCTTTTTCTATTTATCCCTTTTTTTGCCTTTTTAATTATCTCCCTCCAAGACCCCGTGGCTTTGCCAAAGGAAATCCCAACTTCCAATTTGGTGCGAAATTGCATTTTGACATGGCTCATATTATTCATTTTCAATTTCACAGAATGAGAGAGATAGAAAGAGAGAAAAAAGAGTGGAAGACAGAGAAGGGAATGTCCTTTTGTTAATGAGTTGTCAGAAGGAGAGCATAGTATACTGACATTTGTACCTTATTAATGCATTTCTCTCTGTTTCCTCATCACCTTCCTGTCTTCCTGTTTCCTGACTCATTGTGTAATCCAAAGACAAATCCATGGAGGCGCATTGAGCAAAACACGGAAAATGATCCATGACAAACATATGTCATTCTTCTTCAGCTTGAAGAAGGGGCTACAGTCCCTTAGTGTTTTTTTTTTATATTGTCCGTTAATCATTCTCTCTACTGCTTTTAATGACATGCTCAGAGTTTGGCTTGTTTTCAACATAACTGCAGGGTGAAAAAAGAATTCCCTTTTCCCCAAGCTAGGGTAACTTTAAAAATTGTATATCAAAATGTTCTTTAGCTGAATGAGTTTGCTCTCCTAAAAAGTTCCCCATAACCTGACCGAGCAGAAGTAATTTTCTCAGTTACTGTCTCACCTCTACTCTTTTTTAACATGACCTGCAATATTAGGAACAACAGGCCTCATTTTAATCATTCACCAGAGCATATACACAAGAAATGGTAAACCTTCATATCCTGTGACAGCTCCTGAGTTTGTGTAAATTTGCATATAAGGAGACTCACAAATATAAACCTTAGTTGATAGGCTTCAAATCATATAACTGTCATAAGTTACTGAAATTTTATATAGATTACTTTGTCAAGTCTAAATAGTTTATTTAGTTCAAGCATATATTTGTGAAACTCTGTCATTTCGTATTCATGGCTTGAAAGAAAGCAATACAAAACAAATCCATAAGTTAAGAAAAATAAGAATATATATTAAATTAGGAAAAAAAGAAATGACATCCTGTTAAAGGATTAAGAATTAATTTGTGCCTTTGGTAGTCAACAAGCTGCAATGGCTGAACTACATTATTGGAAGATTTAGTGCACACCATTTTGTGCTCTTTAGCCATTTAGTCATCATTTTGTCATTTTCATCTCTCTGTGAGCTTTGCTTTTTTAAGTGTTGTGGGTGTCACTAAATGAGCTGTGGAATGAATGCGCTTGGTATTTTATGGATGATGTTTAAGCAATGTCACACGAGGAAGAGTGCTGTTGTACTGAATATCAGCACAGGCTGGGTGCAGCAGGTAATCAAAATCATGCTCATATTCAGTACAATGGCATGGTTGTGGGCATAATATTGCTTTTATACAACAATTCTATAAAAAGAACATTGATATAGAGTAGTTGACACTTCAGACATAATATGGCCAAATATTTTGTTTATTTTTGCTCCATCATTGAAAATCACAGTCTGACTGACAGTAGTAAGTGTAGTAATGGTTTCAATTAACAAACTGTTGTTAGGAATAGGAATTTAATGTTGCGAGCACTGACAAGTGGAGTGATACAAACAGTAAAATATATCAGTGCTGTTATACTGAATATCAGTACTCTAGGATCACCTCTTTTCCCAACAAATTAGTGGACTGAAACTAACTGTTGTATAATTATCAACATTTTTCAACATAGTGGAAAATCATTATAGAACATCATCATTACAAAAACTTTTAGAATTCTGTCAGGAATTTGGCCTATGAAAAGATTTACACACAACTTTACTTAATTATTCATAAAATGAGGCTCAATATCTATGAATTCTGAACTTGTGCTGACACTTGTACAAACCCCAAAACATATATACATCTTCCTACTCATACATGAGTACTCAAGCTAATTATTATGACAACAAAAACAAAAATATTCTTTTAGTCCAAAATGTAAATGTTCTTTGTGTTGATGACAACAAACAAACAAACAAACAAACAAAAAACAAGCATGGCATTGAAGGTTTAAACAAATGGTGTGTTTGACAATATATTTTGTGTACCATGTTTTAAATAATTCCAATTGCTTGGGCAAAAAAAAGTATTTTAGTAAAATGTTCTGATGAATTTATATGGTTTAAAAACAACAACAACAACAAAAAAACCATAATTTGGGGATTTTAATTAAACTGGCCATTACCACAAATACACTCTTTTGTTTTCATTTGAGGGAAATTGGGTTTAATTCATAACAACCTTTGAATTGATGAAATGCTAGGTTTTTAATTTACTGAATGAAAAGCTGTTATCAAAATGGACTCTCCATCTCTCTGACAGCTACAAGCCATTGGCCTGGGTGGCCATTATGGGAGGTTGACAAACTTGATTTGGCGTTGAAGGTTAATTTGGTCTTGATGGGAGGATTGAGACAGATGGGAACACAAGTGCCCAACAAGTCTCCATTTGCCGGACTTGGCGTCAGTGTGTGTGTATCATCCATAGCTTGCCATAGTGCCATGCACTCGCCTGGTGTTGTGCTCCCCTGTACACCGGAGGCTGCTCTAATTGTATTAGTGCTGCATCAGCTGCCTCATATCTCCTGATACACACTGGTCCAGATACACTCAGAAGAAGACTAGTACCCGCTGATTTTTCTTTTTCTATTTTTTTTTTCTATCTAATTCTGTCATGAGGTGCTGATTGATGTTCAAATTGCATTTACGTATTGTCATTTTAGCAGGTGTTAAATGCCATCCCAGTAATTATAATCTGGAATCAACTTAAATTAATTATAAACCACTTCCATCTTGCAACTTTTGGTTAAGTTCATTTGGATGAGAAGTCAGAAGTGTGAACAATGCTGATGCCTTAACCTGGGATCAAACCCTCATTGTTAAAAGCAACAGATATGCTCTTACCTCCCTCACATTCATTGCATGGTCTGAGAAAGTCAAAAGTTTATATGCTCTCCTATACTGTTTATTACTGTAAGAGGAGCCATTTGACCTTTTTGCCTGAATTTAAAGCAGATTGTTGAATGGCACAAGAGATGGCTCATTTTTGGCAATGGTATTTAAGGTTGATGTTCATGATAACACTGTGGGTGAAATCTCCATCCCGTTATGTGATGTGGGTGGATTTAAACATTCTCCGTTGTGAGGAGAGATCACAATGAGATATTGTATTACATGCATCTATTGTGAGATAAGAATGAGTTAGAGAAAGAGGAGAAAAAAATATTGTGTGTGCGTTATGCTTTTCCTGCATCACCACTGATGTCCTGATGTTAAAGTGTTTTAGGTGACTGATATTTAGCCAGACTGAACACTAAATTCTTGCTGCTGTGTTTCTAAATGCAACTGGCTGTTACAAACAGCTATGCACATTTTGACATGGGGACTAAGGTTTTTTTTTTTTAAGTGCCCAGGCATAAGATCGAAGTAATGGGGATGCTGAGTTGTAGCCTGGAGTTTTCTCCATTTTTCAGCCTCAAGCCTCCATTTCTATTTGCCATTCTCCCTCTTGTGCGCTCTCTCACTGTCTCTCTCTGTAGTGCTAGCATGTAATCTAGTATTGGTCCCTTTTGTGCTTGGCTGAAAAGCTAACAGTAGGTCATCTGGTTACTGACAATAGACCGACCACTGCTCATGCTCTTCTGGCTGGTTGGAACAGCATGGTGTGTGGTTTTGCATCCTCAGAGCAGAGGGCACTGATTGCCTGGACTGTTAGTGGCTCACTGTGCACATCAAATAAGCCTTGATCCATTTTATTCCTTTATTCACTTCTGTAATAAGGCCATATATTATTATTATTATTATTATTATTATTATTATTATTATTATTATTATTATTATTAATGTTTCATTTCCATTTAAATGCCTACTTCCTATGCACATTTCCTATATATATTCTGTATCACATATATAATAACTATGTACACAAAATAAACAGACATTCATATTTCAGATTTTAGGAGCCAAATTTGTTCTCCTTAAAGCCCCTAGCAGCATGATTTCAAAGGTTAAGAAAAAAGTGTGAAATTAATCATATTTCATTAAATAAGCACTTACCAACGGCAGATTCAACATATTTATATATTCCTAACTAGAATTTTATTACAACTAAAAAAACTACAAAAATAACTATTTTCTGCCTGATCAGAAATGTATGGGCATATCAGATTGCATACTGGATGACAGTGGTGTCTCAACAGCAGTGTAAATAAGTGGCAAACTGGTAGTGTGATAAGATTGACTTCTATGATAAGATTGACCATCAGGCTACTGGTAACTAGCTGGATAGCTAGCAACTAAATATAAGTTAGCCCCAAAACACTTTTATTATAGAGACAAGCTAGCTAGCTATTTACTAATTTGAACAACAAAAAGCTTAAACAACAAAAGCCAAAAATAGACAAACAACAAGTTACCATTTATAGTTTAGTGGTGGTTCTTATCTCCTGGCTCGATATGTTGACAATAGTCCATCTCTAACCTGGGTTTATTGAGAAAATAAAAATAATTATCATCATCATGGGGTCCCCTGTTGGCTTGCAGGTGTTGCTTGTAGTGTTTATAGCAAGATAGGATGCATAGATGGCAGACTTTCTAGCTTTGTCCTGCAGTATTTATCTTAACGATTATGCCACTAGCTTATAGTGACTACCTGTTCTATGAATCTTCTGCTAGCTAGTTTACTCGGTCTGCTATCCCATTAGACAGGAGTGTTGGAGGAGTGTTTCTGATCCTGCACACTTGACACTAAAACGTTGCTCCGTCATTGGCAGTCCAGCAAAACTGCTTAGCTATTCTTTTTTTTTTTTCTCTTACAAAAATCAAAGCACAAATGCTATAGATACTGTAGGATCAAAGCCATATCTTAATACTGCTTCTGGCTCATAACAATATATAATTCCCAATGATGGGAATATTTTAAAGCATTGCCAGAAACCTTTAACAGAAAACAGCTTTCCATCTGTCATAAATAAAGTATGTGGAGATGAAACATCTCCTTCGCATATGCACTTCACTTATAGCATGTTGGTTTTTAAACTCACTGGGGCTTTACTTTACTTATTATTCAGAGCTGGATCAGGCCCTGAGGCTATGTGGTGGAAGATAGACCAGGTGATCCATGCTGAGTAATAACCTTACAGTCATGCCAGGGTTAAGGCCTGCTCTAAAACCTTACGAGCTACACTCCTGTAGCTCCCAAATCAATGTATCCCTGATGAATTTCCCAACTCATGGCACTTTGCTCCAAATGAAAACTGCTGCTGGGGTGAGTTTAAGCTGACTCCACATTCTTTCTGCATGCCCCCAATATCCCAATTTATTCATTAATTAAAATTTTATTACCTGTGCAGTGATTGCTATTCTACAACATAGTTTTGAAAGTGGGGAAAAAAGTCAAGTAAACAACACACACAAACACACTCACACACACCACCACCAAAAGAACTCATGATGCTCACAGCATTTTTGCAGCCAATAGAATGCGATCAGTAAGAAGCCTCAGTGGATTTGAGTCTCCTG
This sequence comes from Pangasius macronema, assembly GCA_037577455.1. Lineage (NCBI taxonomy): Eukaryota > Metazoa > Chordata > Actinopteri > Siluriformes > Pangasiidae > Pangasius > Pangasius macronema. The sequence goes on from CM074961.1 coordinate 12,138,102, forward strand.
AAAGGCCATGTTTTATTCTGTGTGTTTTCTCTCTCTTGCTCTTTTTTCTATCTGCTGAAGGATACAGGAGCTGCCGACAGGTGGGTTATAGTCACGCTCTCTGGGGAAATCAAGATACTGGTACAAACAGAGCTAGGAGCAGAGTCTGGAAAAGTGGAGTTTAGAGGAATTTTCACTAGTAGACATGTTTGCAAGGTGTTAGAAATAGGTTCTTGTGTTTTTGTCTATCGCATGATCAACAATGCAACTCTGGCCTACATATGTAAAACCTTGGTCACTCCAGACTTGAATAAAATCCACCAGGTGAAAAAGCCCATTCACTTCATTGGAAGAAGACAAGGTACATGGGGAAAAAAACACCTAGACTAATGACAGTCAAACTCATTTTTCCACAACTTTACACATTTCATGTTATCATGCATTTTCTGTGTTAATTCAATTAGAGTATTTACTTTATTACCAAAAGAGGTCATTTCAAAACAATAGTTAAAAGATTATTTCAGCTTTTATTTATTATATCAGATTTCTGGTGGGTTAGAAGTTTACATACACTTTGTTAGTATTTAGTGACATTGCCTTCTTATTGCTTAGATTGAATCAATTGCTTGGGGTAGCCTTCAACAAGCATCTCACAATTCTTGCCCATTCCTACTGATATAACTATTGGAGCTCAGATTTTGAGCCTCCTTGCTTGGACATGCTTTTTCAATTTAGTCCACGGATTTTCTTTGGGATTCAGGTCAATGCTTTTTAATGGCCTCTCCAATGATTTCACATTGTTGCCTTGTTGTATTTTGACAACATTGGAGGTATAAAGATCATTGTTCTGCTCAAAGACCCAGTTGTGACCTAGTTTTAACTTTCTAGGTGATATCTTGAGGTATTGCTTTAATTTTTCCAAACAATCCCCCTTCCTCATTATTTGTCTATTTTCAAAAGTGCGCCAATCCCTTTTCCACACACCCACAACATGATAATACCACCCCTACGATTCACAGTTGGAATGGCATTCTTTGGATTAAAAACCTCACCCTTTTTCCTCCATACTTAGGGCTGTTTATTATGGCCAAATAGTTCATTTTTTTGTTTCATCTGACCAAAGAACACTCCTCCAAAAAGCTATGTCTTTGTCCTGGTGATTTTTATGCCAGTCTTGGAGTAGGGGCTTGTTCTTTTTGCAACAGCCTTTCAGGCCATGGTGCAGTAGGACTCTCTTAATTGTGGATGTACATACTTTGGTACCTGATGCCCCCACCTTCGTCACCAGTTCCTTTATTGCTTTCTTGGAGTTCATTTGAACCTTTCAGACCAACACTTGTTCATCCCTGGGAGTTAATTCCTGATTGATGCAGTGTTGGTTTGGTCCCAAAGTTTTTTTTATATTTGTATATAATTGTTTGTACAGATGCTCATGATGCTTCAATTGTTCTTTAGGAGAAACTGGACTTGTGGAAGTTTTTTCTGAGGTCTTGGAGTTGCTTGGATTATCACTAGGTATCAAAGGCAAAAAAGCACGGTCCCTAAATACAGCCATCGGTGCACTCACAATTAACTCCTACTTATGACAATCAGCCAATCAGAAGCTTCTAAATGTCATTACATTAGTTTCTTGAATCTTTCAGCCTGTTTTTTTTTTTCAGCTGCTTCATACCAATCAACCTGGTTATATAAACTTTTGACCCACTGATATAGTGTTTAATTCTGATATAGTGAATTAAAGCTGAAAATAAATCTGTATCTAACCAGTTGTTTTAAAAATTATAAAGTAGATGATATAATTGAATATAATAATTGCCAAAAGAGGTGTTTGATAGCATGAAATATGTAGAATGAACAACTGAGATTGAAAATATTTAGCCCATGTATATGTAAACTTTTGCCTTCAAATGTAAATGAACTTTAACCCCTCTAATCTGCTAATCTTGGAAATGTGGCCCAATATGTGTACATACATACATAGTTTTAACAACAAGCTTAAAACCTTCTAATATATAAATAAAATCTATTTAATGAGATTAAAAAAACTAGCAAACAGCAAAGATTATATGCATAATGTCTCGTATTACTCACAAACTAGCGAGCTGGCTAAAGTTAACTGTTTAGTGATTTAGTACTTTCCCTCTAGAAACAAGTCAAAACAGGACTGGCCTTAATCGTGTGATTTTTCTTTATCTCAGTGAAGAAATTTGCATGGCAAAACTTCTGTGTGAGCCCAGCTATAGGTTTTCACTTTTTCTTTCTTTCTTTTTATTCTTTCCCCGCTTTTCTCTCTAATTTAATCACAACCAATTCCCACCCATCAGGAAGCCCTCCCCATCACACAACAGCTACCCACAAGTGATGACGAAGGCTATCACGCGCTTCCTCCATGGCACGTGAAGCAAGCCGACCGCATTTTTTTAAATTGCTGCACATGCAGCGTCAGGGGGTGGGCATAACACACTTGGAGGAAAGCCCGTCTGCCCATCTCCGCATGTATGAATTAGCTAGTGTCACATTGATAAGGAAGAGAGAGTATGCTACCCCTCCTTCCCTGAGCCAGTGGATGGCTGTGGCATCATTGGGATTCGAACTCACAATCTCCAGATAATAGGGCAAACACTTTTTCTGGAAATCACCAGCTGTCAGTGAAAATGTATGACTTCCACCTGCTTGCTTCACTGCCAGTGTGAGTGCAGGGTAAACATGGAAATACTTAAACATGGTCTTGTTTTTTCAACTGGTGTTGGATAAGGGTTAGGAAGTGGAACAGTATGTGGGACTGTGTGCTTGCCATGCTCCACATAATTGTGTCCTCCCAGTTTTAGTAAACAGGATGAGAAAAGCTTTGATGGAAGTCAAATGTAATTAGAGTTTTGGTGCTATGCTGACACTGAAAATGGCCAGCTGAACGCTATTCTTGTGCTAAATAGGAAAGTCCAGATAATCCACAAACAACTGTGTCTGGCCCATTTCCACAGTGATGAGCCTGACCTGTCAAACAACAGACCCTGTCATTGCATGGTAGAATGATCACCATCCACACATTCAAACACTTACTCTCAGTCTCTTTCTACTTCTCTTATTCTCCCTGTTTGTTTCTTTTCCGAATAGTGGCATGTAATGGCAGTCTCTCAGTCCGATCCCATTGCACAGGAGTGTGTTATCTGAGAGCAGGCAAAGACTTCACTATCATGACATGAAGCTTCTATTGATCCAGCTGTCCCTTGATAGATAGAAAGTCATGAGAGACTTTTTTTTAAAGTGTATTTTCTTCAGATTCAACCCTCCCACACACACACACACTTACACACATACACACACACTTGCATTGTTTTTGTCCCTAGATACCTGTCAGTTCAGTGTGAGTGTGTTAGAACAGTACTGTGTTGTGTTTTGGGGTTTGCTGTTGTTTTAACTTGCTCTGTAGCCTGAATCCTTATACACTGGGGAAGGGGGGTGGGGGGGATTAGAAGATGATGGTTAGAAAGAGTGTGTGTGTGTGTGTGTGTGTGTGTGTGCATGTTTATACTCATCTTCTGAGTTATGTGCCTTTATATACATATCATTGACTTCTGTCCTGCTTGTTCTCTATTTTAAAAAGATCCATATTTGAATGTTTAATATCACGTAGTCAGCTAACATTTCCTAAACTCTTTGACCAAATGAAACTTTTTCCTGATATTGGAATGCATATATTTTCTATTTTTTTATATACAAATATACTGATTGAATATTAAAGTGAATATGTTACCGAAGACTATTACATGTAAGCAGTTAGCACATTTCAACAGGTACTTATTGGATCCACTCGTTTTGTAGCTGAATCTGACATGGCATTTTATTGGGGGTTTAGTGCACTATGTACAGTCATGGCCAAAAGTTTTGAGAATGACACAAATATTAGTTTTCACAAAGTTTGCTGCTGAACTGCTTTTACATCTTTGTTTCAGTTGTTTCTGTGATGTACTGAAATATAATTACAAGCACTTCATACATTTCAAAGGCTTTTATCGA